>JAKSZP010018999.1:0-51040 GCA_022478985.1 Massospora cicadina | reverse complement strand
GGACTGCCCCTACATGGGGTAGCCCTGGGGATTCCCATTGCTCATTGGGCCAGATGCCATCACGCCAACCGTTGTAAATGAAGTTAAGCCTCAGTTTGGGCATTAGAGGTTGAACCAACAGCACCTCAGCCTGCCACCAAATTCTTTGATGTTGGTTCCCAGTGATATTATCTTTCCCCATTCCCAAATAATTCACCAGTTAGGTCAAGATTGAGGGTCTTAATCACAGCTTGTTTCCTCATCAATCAACCACTATTTAATCAGTTGCATCACACTGAGAAAATTGTTGGTAAATTTTCTTTACTTTCCTTTACAATAAAATTTGCCTCCAAAAACTATTCATTTCAATCTTATTGATATCCTTCTGGCCGCATTCCCAATGGCTTTTCTTTGGTGGCCTGTCCATCCTTAAACCAGATGGGCTTTACCAATACTGATGGTCACTATGGCCCCTACCATCATCAACTGGATTCAGCGAGCTAGATACTTCTGGCAATTCAAACATGTTATTACAAACATTCGCCAACATTATACTGGGATCTTGTGGCCTTAAATCCACCATCTCCAAGAAAGGATCCGCCCCTTGTCTCCTCAGTTGAATTGAACCCACCCGCCAGTGACCTTGTAGAAAATATACCTGTGGTACCATCCCCTGCAGCAAGACCACCAGTGTCTAGGGTTGTCTCTATTTGGTTTGTTCTTGGGTTTCTGTCCACTATAGCCCTACATCAACGATTCATTGTTTCCCAATGACCAGCTCCATATAACGTTGTACATGTGGCAATGCCTCTGGCATTCTGGCTTGCTTTTTAGGTGCTTATGAATCCCAACTGGCAGGCCGGTCTAAACTTCTTCTGCCATTTTCATGACAGGGATGCCTTAATTGCTTAGAAATCAATGTGCTCTGGTGGGTATCCCCTGGGATTAGGCCATCGGTCCATGCTGGGGTTATCCCAGCAGTTAAAGTCGCCCAGTAGGATGGTATCTGGTGAGATGGTGAGTGTTGGGATGGTTTTGAGGAATTGTTTCCTCTCAGCTGCGGTGCACAGTGCATAGATGATTGTTATCAAAATTGTGTCCTCTTGGTTTATGACCATCGCAAAAGGATGCAACCATGCATATATGAGGAGGAAACTGTGATTTTTTAGATTTTTGTTATTTCTGATGACCAACCCACAGTGTGTCATCCATACCAATAGGGATGGTGAGACCCTGGCTGACCAGGATCCCTTTTCCCCTGTAGACAGTGAGTTTCTTGGATGGCCAAGATATCTACAGGGGGTTTTTTAAAGGAAGTCTAGCTTTTTGGCTTGGGACACATGAGCCCTGGATCACGTGATTTTAGCATCCCTATTGTCACTGAGGTGCCTGCGGCACCTCAGGAGCAGTTGGGAGGGCCACCTGGCCCACACCCAATGCCCTTATTGCTAGCCCTGCTTCATGTTATTGGGCCAGTATATTCTGCGGCATTGTTTGATTCCATGCCTTGTGTCCTTTTCTCACAGAAATTACAGTTTTATAAATTTTCAGCAGATTCTTCCACTCATGACTCATGGTGGGCTGTTGTGGTGAGCTGATTTGTTTCTGTGGTTTTGGGGTGCAAATTAGGAGAATTGTGTCCCACTTTTTTGCCTATAGTGGAGCCAAATTGTTCTGCTAAGTTTGCTTGAATGATATCATTTGGTAATTCAGTTGCATTATTGAGAAAATTTTCATTTTGGGCATACTGCTCTGATTGGGTGACTCAGATAATTTCCTCCATGTCCTCCTCAGCTCAGGCAGTCTGTTATGATTGGTTGGCTCAGCTGATTTCCTCAATGTCTTCCTGAATTTTTCTGAGGTTGATGACGGAGGATGCAAGTGATGCCTTGGCTGCTTCCCACTTGCTGGCCTTCTGCAGCATTTTGCATGCTTTAGGTGTTACTGGGTCTATGACGAGGTAGTGCCCATCCTCTCCCCATTGGAAGGCGTGGTTGGCATCAATCATATTGCCAAATTCTGCATCGTTTTTGTCCATGGCATCATCACAGAATTCTGGGGCATGATGCCCTCCTTCACGGGGCATGCATGTTACTTGTTCCCCAATGTGGTGCAGTGGTTGCAGATAGGCGGTGCACATTCCAGTGTGACATGGAATAGCTCTGACACCTTCCATCTGGGAGAGCTTTTATATATTTGCTTAAAGTTTATATATATATATATATTTGGCTAGAAATTAATTTCAAAAACCCTACCTACTTTAAACTTAACACCCAAGAGGTATAATATTTTCAAATTTAAAAGTAAACAAGGCGGGTCAACCTGGGACAAATATACCATGCTGAGTTTTTAGCCTTTGCTGGTTTAAACCTGTTTCAATCAAAACCTGACCCATAGTGGAGCAGGAACCACCTCGCTATGGTATCCACTCCTCTACTTTTTCAAATTTTGAGTAGTAAGTTTTTTAGGTTGGGAGAAATATTTTAATACAATTTACAAAATTGAAATTGTTTATAATAGAAATTTATTCCAATAAAGGTAGATGCTAAATATAAAAATATATACTATGAAGTTTCTTAGTAGGTATCAATTAATCAAAAAAGTCTAAAATTAAAATTTTTAAATATATGCTCATATGTTTTAGTATATATGATAAAAATTGGCTTATATAAATAAAATCATATAGTTTTTGTATTTTTTGTAGTTAATATTGAGTAAAAAACCCTTTACCATTTCCATATCCTAGACTAAAGCTACATATACATTGCAAATTTATAAACGTAGGGTTGTTGGTTTTGCAAAATGATTTTGTATATACATTTTTAAAGTTTGAATTGTTTATAATAAAAATTTATTAAAAAAATTTAAACTGCTTTTTCCCATAAAAAAATATCCCAGAGATGAATGGTTACTTAGATGAACTACAAATTTAGAGAACATACATGTCAAATTAAAAATTCCTAGCTTTTGTGGGTTAAGAGAAATCCTGATAAAAGTTTCTTTTTTACATATTATAGAAAAATATTTAACAATTTTTGTGCTATAATTGGAATTTCATAAAAAATTCTTTACATACTTGATATTTCAACACCCAGGCTGCACATACATATTAAACTTTACAAATGTAGGTTTGTTGCATTTTTTAGAATACTTTTTAGAAACTTTCTCAAATTTGAATCATTTTAAAGTAATAAATTTATTATAGTGAATCTAAGATGCTTTTCAAATATTAGATTTATCGAATAAATTCTAAAGATAAATGATTTCTTTGTAAGACTACAAATTCTGAATAGAACCTCCATGCTAAATTTTGAATTCCTAGCTTTTGCAGCTTAAAAGAAACCTTGATTAATATTGTATTTTATATATATTTGTCGCGCTTCCAATATGACTGGATGATAATTGTGGTACAGCTAGGGTGAAATCCGCTGAAAAAATATTAGTTACAATTATTCAAGTGCCTCAAGATGAGGCAATATTGGGACATAATGGGATTTTATTATATATTATGGGTTTTATTGGATCACCTATATATAAGGCGATAAGGCAATGTTGACATTTGATGAATATGAAGTAAATCAACTACAATTAGGGTGATAGAGGATTAGAAGATAACAAGCCAAATTTGAGGAGAATTGGTGGAATAGAATAGCCCAAGACATGAGAGCAGTATCGCCTGAAGCCACTGTATATAAGCAAGATGGGTGATTGAGAGAGGGGAGGTTATTTAGAGTGTAGAAGTGATGAGACAGCGAAAGGTAGCTGTATTTATAAAAAATAAATAAAGAATCGATTGGGGCAATTGCTCCTATTTTAAGTATATTTTTCAAGTGTGTCCAAAGGACTGATAATCCCCACATTGTCTGTCTGTTGCTCAGTGGGTTTGACCTGTGTGAATAACATGACAGATCCTAACAATACCATCCAAATTTGTAACAATGGTGCTCACTACAGGGGGCCCATTGATCAACCACCTAACACTCCAGAACTCCAGTCGCCAGCCATGCCTTACACAAGCTGTGTTTTTGGAGAATCTTCATGGAACACCGCACCAGCTGGATATGAGGAACTCAAAGTTACCTTAGACACGTTGCTCAAAAACCAAGATGAACTTCTTCAAGAACAGAATGCTGTCATGCACCAACTTGATAGTACGTTTAGACAAATGCAAATCTTGGTACAATAAAAAAAGAACTTGCCAAATGATTGAATGATACCACCAAATGGCTGCAGTATGCAGAACAAATATTGACCAATACCTCTTGGTCTTCTTGCTGGAACCAGGATGACCATCAAGAGGGGGCATCATATGAGGAAGAATATGATGCTGGTCAGAGCTACTACACCTGGGATGGTAGTACCAGATACAAATACAAGTCAGAATGACACTTCCCTCAAGTAATGGTGGTGCTGCCCATGGCAGAAGGTCATGCTACCCCTGAAGCGGCGGACAAGACAACTTCTGCTAATCCAGCTCCTCATCAAGAAACCACTTTTGGATCTCAATCCATTCCTCAGTATGGCCCAAAACCCCATGAATGGGAGGAGGATGTTAATATCGAAAAATTACCTCCTTTTGCCTACAATGGGAGCATTCATGGGCTCTTCAAATGGTTTGAGTTTGCAGCGGAAGGTGCCTCTGATAAATAGAAGGCTAAGTTGTTAATATCTGCCTTGGATGTCAGAAGTGCCGATCAGGTCACCTGTTACATCCCAAGTAGCTCTGTCACCTATAAGGATGTAAAATATACCATACTCCGCCTGTTTGGGTACTTCAAAGATGTCTCAGCAAAAAGCAGAACTCTTAACGATCAGATTCTGTCAAAACTAGACTCTTCTAGAGTTCTCTGATTGATTCACAAAAGAAGCCCATGTGCTGATTGGAGCTGGGTACTTAGCAGAAGCCAAGGTGTGAATTGCCATGACCTCCACTGTGAAGCCATATCATGAACTTCATAATGTTATTTCACCACTTCTGGATGATGACGTACCTCTGCTCAAGATTGTACAGTTTTTACGTCGTGTATCCCCTAACTTTCCGCCACCAAATATGGAATGGAAGACTACCGCTGCTACTGCACCCTCTTATTCAGGAGAACACTCTCATCCGCCTCCAGCTCCAGTTAGTAATTCTCGGCCTTTCTATAACTCTGCGCCTTATCCTTGGCCAAATTATACTCAAAAGTTTGATCAGTGACAATGGCTGGCCATGAAAACTGTCAGCAACCCAGTTATTGACCAGGACCTAGCTATGCCGACTGTCTACAATCAGCTTACCAACCTGAGGCTGGTTAAGCTGAATAACCTCAAACTTTCCAGTCTGGACCCTCTTATGGTAATCAAGGACGTGTCTCTTATGGGGTTAACTGCTACAAATGCAGTCGCCCTGGTCATTTGGCAAAATTCTGCCATAACCGCCATGTGAACTACATACACCAAGCTCAATACTATCAGGGAAAAGATGGAGCGGATTAGAGATGGGACCCTCTACCTTCGTGATACCCACTAAAAACGTACTTGAATCAATAGTAGTATACCCTGCGAAAGTTCCTCAGTACAATGACGGACTTTTATATCAGCAGCTGGTTGGAGGAGTAAACATAGTAACCCGAGCTCAAGCCAAGGCGGCGGCGGAAGAAGAGTCCCCTAAACAACCAAAGCCATATGACTGTCAATTGCTTGATCAAGCTTCCTCAGACCAACTTGATTCTGCTGCAGATGCACCAACTCTGAAAGTAGTAAACGTCACCCTTCCTATAGATGCCATTGTCAGAGAATACCCCCAAGTCAGTGAGGGGATAATGAATTTTTTTTGAAAAAGAGAGCCCATAAATGTTTCCATATTAAATAGTCAATATTCTTCTTATTCTTAGTGTACATACTGTGATATTTTTGTAGCAAAAAATAGAGTTCGTGCTATCATAGATACTGGTGCTTTAGTCAACATAGTTTCCACTAAAATGATGTCAAAGTTGATGTTGAAACCTGATGTGGACCATCGAATGGTGTATGGAACTTCTGGAGCAGTAAGCATTATCTCTGAGGGGGGCTTACAGTGTGCTACCTCTGCGCTTTGGGTCCATTGTCATTGTAGCCCCAGCAATTGTGCTGCTGAATGAAAACTATGACCTTTTAATTGGGACCACTTTCCTGCGCCATTTTGGGGCTGTTGTTAATATGATGGAGGAGACCCTCGCCATTCTGGGTCAGCGGAACCCAATTTACTTTACTACTAGTGGATTACTGAAGGATCCGGTGCATACAAGCCATATCAACCTTGCCTATAGTGATGGTGTGATGATAGTTCTCTATCACCAACTAAAGCGCAAGACTTGGCCCCTTCCCCAGCAGATATATGAATATCAAGGGATACCTCTTCGAGCTGCAGGGCCCATATCTATCCCTTCTGGCCATCAAGTCTTAGTGAACACTGAGCTAGAAGTGGATGTGCCGAGTGGGTTATATGGGGAAGTCATTGGGCTCTATCATCAAACACGGTTTAAGCTGCATGTGGCTCCAGGGATTATACTTCCAGGACTTGGGGAGATTAAGGTTTTGTTAGCAAACCTCCAGAGCAAACTAATGCAAATCCGCCAACACCAAATTGTAGCGTATTTATATCTGATTCCAATAGAAGAGGTCCATCAGGTTCATGATTTTGGGTCATTGATGAATTTGGTCTACCAGCCGAGACACCTGATGATGCACTAATGGTGGTACCATGGTGTACTTTAACTGGATTATCAGAAGAACAAAAAGACCAAGCAATAGCTTTATTTCAATAGTATAAGGGGATTTTCACTATTGAAGATCATGATTTAGGGTGTGCTTGGGGGTGGTCCATCAAGTAGACACAGGAGATCATCATCCTATAAGGTCTCAGCTGATCTGCCAATTGTGGGCAGCGGAAGACGTTGTTACTGATGAAATTGACAAGTTGCTAGAGCAAGGGATGCTTGAACCAATCAAAGGCCCGTGAGCCTTGGCTGTTCTAATTGTAAAAAAGAAGGATGGCACCAACCGCATAGTAAGAGACTACCAGAAGCTCAACAATATTACAAAAAAGGATTCATATCCCTTGCCAAGAATTGGTGATGCTCTGGACCAATTAGGGGAGCCCATTATTTTTCTGCGATGGACTTGAAATCAGGTTACTGTCAAATTGAGTTACCACCAATGGAAAAGGAAAAATGTGCTGTAATCACCTCTAAAGGCCTTTTTCAACCAACGCGGATGCCTCAAGGGCTGTGCAACTCCCCAGCTATGTTTCAGCGAGCCATGGATACTATTCTTGGTGACCTGAAACTGTCATGCACCCTTTTATATCTCGACGATATTAATGTTTTCTCTAAAACCTTTTTGGATCATCTTGACCACCTCAAAGCAGTATTCTGCTGGCTGGATGAGGCAAACATTAAAATTAAATCTCAAAAATGTAACTTCTTCAAAGATCAGCTGGAATACCTGGGGTTTGTAGTAGACTCTAAAGGGCTGAAACCACAGCCAGCTAAGGTGGAGGCCATCAGCAAAATGACTACTTCTAATAGTAAGCATGACATACAGGTATTTTTGGGAATGGTTGATTACTACTGGCACTTTATCCCTAATTTTAGCTGTATTGGGGGGCCGCTATTCAAGTCGTTAAAAAAGGTCACTGTGTTTGAATGGTGGAACGTTGTCAATCTGCTTTTGATACACTCCATATGATGTTGATCAGTGCACCAGTGTTACAATACCCGAACTTTGATCAAGAGTTTATTGTTCAGATGGATGCGTCCCTCTCCACTGTTGGGGCATTAATTTCTCAGAAAGATGATGAGGGAGAGGAACATCCTGTAGAGTACTGTAGTTGAAGTCTGAATTGTCACAAGCACAATTGCACTGTGACCTAGAAGGAGTGCTTATCAGTGATCTACATGTATAAGCAATTCAGAGTCTATCTGCATATGGTAAAGTTTAAAGTTGTAACAGATTATGTGTCATTATGCTGGTTGCAGAACCTCAAAGAACCTGAAGGCCAGTTGGCTCAATGGGCTCTTAAGTTGCAGGATTTATGATTTTGAGATTCTCCATCAGCTGGTAGTAAAGCATCAGAACGCTGACTGTTTATCTCAATTATCGACTATTGCAGTGACAGCAGACCTCAGCAACATGATGTATGATAAGATTCTCAGCAGAAAATATGATGACGAACTGTCCCAGGTGATCAAAGTGTTGAATGAGATTTAAACAAATAACTTCTAACGGAATGGGGAACTGTACAAGCGGATTGGTGATTCTATAGTGAATTTTCCGCCGCCCCTCAGCACATCTTGGAATCATTATGAGCGCCCACAAAGAAGTTGGGCATGGTGGAGTGCGTAAGACTATGGAGTTGTTACGCCCCTGTACTATTGGGAAAGTATGAGATTTGATGTTCTCAAAACTATTTCCTGTTGCCATCAGTGCCAAGTGGAGAAGACATTTCACTGTACGATGTCATATCAGTTAGTAAAACCACATTATGCATGGCACACAGTTTTCCTCAATATAGTTGGCCCTTGCCAACTGGAGCCAACCATTATAAGTACATTATTGTGGCTATCAACCACTTGACCTGGTGGGTTGAAGCGAGGGCGATACAAGACTTGGGGGAAGTTACTGTGGCCAGGTTTGTAATTAAATGCATTATTTAATGACATGGCTGCTCTCAGTTTATTCTCACCAACAATGGAACTAACTTCACCTCGAACATTCTACCCAAACTAAATGAGCTTATGGGAATCCGCGGGGTTTTGATGACCCCATACCACCCCCAATCCAATGGAATGGTCAAATGGGTGAATAGGACTCTGGTGAAAATACTATGAAAATTTGTAATGGATTGACCTTCCTATTGGACCTCTATCCTTTTCCACTGCCATTTTCACCTATAACATTAGTTACCATTCTGCCACGGGGAAGAGTCCCTTCCAACTACTATATGGCTGACACCTGGCTCTTCCAGTGTTACTTTATTCGTGTTTAGAAGACACCGGTGGACTGGAATCCCACCACTATTTGACTAACCTCATTAATATTATGATCAAATTGCAAACTGAAGCATATTCCTTTAGATTAGCCAAGAAGATCAGGAATCAGGCTGCTGATCAGGCATGTCAAAGCAGTCTGGCACTGTTCAAGGAAGGCGATATGGTTCTCTTCCATGACCAACATGGATTTGGGTGGAAACACAAGCTGGCCAGTATTTCTATTGGTCCATTCAAAGTCATAGAGAAAAATGGAGTCAACGCATATACCATCAAGGATCCTGCAAGTGGTTGAATCATTAACTGAGTACATGAAAAGTTCCTCTGACCTTACAAACAATAGGATCCTATTGTCCAGTCAAGGAGGGGATAATGTCGCAATTCTGATATGACTGGATGATAATTGTGGGACAGCTAGGGTGGAATCTGCCAAAAATGGTATCAGTTATGATTATTCAAGTGCCTCAAGATGAGGCAATATTAGGACATAATGGGTTTTGTTTGGATATAATGGGTTTTTATTGAAATTATCTCTATATAAGGCAATAAGGCAATGTCAACATTTGATGAATATGAAGTAAATCGCCTGCAATTAGGGTGACAGAGGATCAGAGAATAACAAGCCAAATTTGAGGAGAATCAGTGGAATAGAATAGCCCAAGCCATGAGAGCAGTATCACCTGAAGCTGCTGTATATAAGTGAGATGGGCGATTGTGAGAGGGGATGTTGTTTATAGCATAGAAGAGATGAACACAGAAAGGTAGCTGTATTTATAAAAAATAAATAAAGAATTGATTGGGGCAATTGCTCCAATTTTTAGTATATTTTCAAGTGTGTCTAAATGACTGACGATCTCCACATCATCTGCCTGTTGCTTAGTGGGTTTGACCTGTGTGAATAACATGACAGATCCTAACAATACCGTCCAAATTTTATAACAATATATTGATGAAAATCCTTGAATATAAAACCTATGTAGGAAGCAAACACTGGATTAAAAATTGGTCAGCTGCATAATCTATTTTTAGATCCTGAGGTTTAAAGTAACCTATGTTAATTTTCTCATATTAAAAACTATTTACATCATATCAATATTCTAGTACTCTGCTAATAGACTGTAGGAAGATAAAAATATAAAAAAATAGAAGTATAAAAATGTAAAAATGTAGCAGGAAATTTAAGTTTTTGACACTTATAACTACTAATTCTTAATGTAATAAGTTTAATGTATATACTATTTTAATCAAAAATCTTGTGCATGATACTGCTTGACTTTATACATAAGCTAGGATCTTAAAACTTTTTTTCATGAGAAAGTCACCATAAACAAACTTGCTTTTAGCCTATATAGTATATAACTAAAATTACTATAATTAATAGTATAAAAATTGATGCAATACAAGTGCTATTCAAAAATCTATGCCCTTTTATGCAATATACATGTATTGTATCAGGATATCAAGATATAGATATATTTCAGCTTTTGCTTAATTGTAGATGGAATAATGATTATTTTATTAGAAAATTGTAGTATACTAGAATTTATTTGCTGACTTTTTACTCTAATCTTAACTAGTGTAAATTAAGGTAAGTGATTTTTTAAAATTGTAATACATATAGTTTTTAAGAGGATTGCTTTTTATATATGTAAGGTATGAGAGCTAAATTTGTTAAACTGAGCTTAAAATTGAAATATATAGTATTATCATGCGTAAAGTTTTCTAGATAGTTTTTGGTTTAGTATAATAGAGATATAGTACATGATAACAATTCTATATACTAATTACACAGAGATTTGGTATCAGATATAGTTCCATTTTGTTAGTCATAAAGATAACCAATTAAAAGCTGATAAAAACTGTAATCAGGTAAACTAAACCATTTGAAGCATTTTAAAGATTTATGATGTCACAAACAAGATATAGTGTTTGCACAGCCTGTTGACTTGGGAAATACTAAAAATATGTAAAAGGATCTTTGCTTAATTTAAAAAAGATAAAGATTACTGTTTGATAAAGATATACAAACCAGAACTTATAAAGGATGGTACTGTAGCAATAACTTATAAACTAATATCTGCTTTAGGACCAGGTCATTATGCACAGAGGATAATATTTAAATTAGTTTTAAGATTATTTTCAACTTTTATTAATTGCTAATGATTAGTAAGCTTACTTTTATATATATACAAAAAATTTCAGTTATAATTTGCTTTTATAAGTATTGATGAGATGAAATTAACCTTTTAATTTTAATATCTAATATTCTATCTCTAACAAAATAATAAACCTGAGATCAACCAAACTTTATAATACCTTCCACTAAGAAAAGTTGATGGATTTTTAAATAGTGATTGATTTGCACCAACTACATGGAATTTAGTGCTAAAAAATTTGGCATGATTGCCTCCCCTGTGGCTCACCTATCTATGGAAATAAGATACCACCCTATTTAATTAAGCAACAAATGATATGAAAAAGTGAGATTCTGATCAAAAAATTTATTATAAGTTAACAATCCAAAACATATATTAATGTTTTAGATTTCAGATTCCCAATCCTAAATGATGGAGTGTGGAAGTGTTAGCACATTGGGAAAGTAAGTTCCAGGGTAAGGTTAATGTCTAAGACCTTTGATTGGTGTTCATTTTTAAAAGTGAATTGATAAACCTGATAAAAAATCCCCTTTGAAAACATATTCTCCGATTCATAAAACAATTATTTATATAAAATAAATATTATAATTTAAGGTAGCCTTTTATGATGAATGGGGTTCTTTTTAAGGATAAAAAAATCTCAGTAGCAGATACCAGGTAAAGGCCCAAGCATTAATTTACCTGGAGGTAAGTTAGTGAGTCTATTTAGCTTGTTGGGTTCCAATAAAAAAACTTTAGGCCAAGTTAAATGATGCTTATCAACAGAAGGGTCTGTCCACAGTAAGCATATACAAGGATGTGATAGCTTTTTAAATTATCTCCATTATATTTAAGTGCTCAGATCTTCAGCATACTGACCAGGTTGGGTTTTTTCTGGGAATTCTAACTTCTTCTAAAGACTGGTACTTTGTGCATAGATGATGTTTCAGTTTCCAAGGACACCGTATAGATGCAACTACATGATGTTCATTACTCATTTCTGGTAAAGAATTGACCACACCACAGTAAACTGCAAAAAACTTTACATAAAGCTCAGATAAAATGTGATACTCTATTTTTAAGTATCACTTTAGGCAATATATATAGTCAGCTACTAGCCTCTGAACATTGGTGTCTCACTTTTAGAACACAATTGACAATGAGTAAAATGGTTTTGGAGAATTTGCTACTAAATAATGAATAGGGAAATTACAAAATTTATGCTGAAAGATAATCAAACAACTTCAAAGAAGCTATTGATTGCCACCATGCCATCATGCTAAAATCAACCCATTTCATTTGTTAAATTATTGGTTAATCCCCCTGCTGCCAGGCTGGAATTGAAACATATATCAATATGTATATAAATAGAATTTTTCACTGCACTTGAATCAACTTTTCTTTTTAATCAGATTATTGATTAGCACGCTGTCACGCCAGCATAAGTCATTTCATTGAAAAACATTATTAGCACCCTGCTATAAAATTAATGTCAACTTGTCAATAGGCATTGTCTTTATTGGTCTAAGAGTAATCCCTAATGACAATTGTTTCATTTGATTAAGATTTACCAAATGCAATATCATAAATCTAAATATGTCTAGGACCTTAAAGAATACCAAAACTCTTCCAAGTGGAGCTATATTCTTATTGTATAATGTAGACCAATGTTTGTAAAGTATAAGTTGGTTTTATAGATGATGATACTAAGTTGGAATGTTGCAATGATCCCAAGTATTGCAGATGGGGCTGTGAATGGTGCACTTAGTCATTCCTTGACCAATGGAATGATTGCAAACAATTTCCAAGCTTGTGGATGTACTGGCACCAAATCACTGCAGATGGAGGAGATTGCCTTTTCTATAAGAAAGAGCAATCAATGAAATTTTCAGCAGCGTCAGGATTTTGGCATGCAATTTTTTTGACATGCCAAGTATAAAGATTTAATTTATGAAGATGACATTGCTACTGAACTTTCATATGAAAATTGACTCCCTTATATATCTTTGGGGTCTGAAATGATTTGCATTATACTAATGATGAAACAATGAGTGAACAATATTATGTCAACGCAGGAGTTGAGACTCTGATATTAATTTATGATAATCCAAAAATAGCTATGGCGGATTAGGGAGATTCCTCTGGCTATGAGACCAATTAAAATTATATGAGCACCATGAGTTGAGGCGATTTTGGATCAGATCAGGATTATTATTGATCGCCTTCAGATAGGGAAATAAGGCAATATCAACATTTGATGAATAAAGAGTACAATCGCCTTGAACTAAGGCAATAGAGAATTGAATACCATAATTTACCAGAACCAATGAGATACGGCAGAAATGATTACTAAGCTGAGGAAATGTTTTTGTCTGAAGTCACTGAGATATTAGCGAAATGAGACAATTTGAAGAAGGAAGGTTGTTAATAGTTTAAAGTGAGCGGAACAGCAAGGATCTGCTGTATATATATTAAATAAATAAAGTGTAATTAGGAGAAAAAGATCTATATTTTATTATATTTTTAAAGTGTGTCTGCAGACTGGCAATCTTCATATCATCTGTCTGATTGCTCAGTAGGTTTAACCTTTTGAAAATTCTTCCAGCGTAGCTCGATGATTCTACCAAAGTTATGAAAGTGGTGCTCACTACAGGGGCCCATTGAATAATCACCAAAAAATTCTAGTCCGTGATCATGGTCTTCACCAAAGAGGAAACATCCCAACCAGCTGATCTGGATGTGACTGAAGAATTTAAACTTGTTGTGTACACTGTGCTCAAAAAGCAGGAGGAAATCCTTCAGGAGTGTGACAAAGTAATGACTATACTTGAGAGTGCAGCTAGTCAGCTTTGAATATTTATACAGCAGAATAGAAAGTCTCGCCAATCAACTTGATGATGCTACTGAACGTTTATACTATACAGAGCAGAAGCTAACAACTACCTTTTACCTGCCTCATACCCAGTAGGAAAAGGAAGAGCAAGGGGTGCTTGGTAAGGATCCATTTATGCCAGAATTGTGACCATATGATGGCCATTATGCCAGCTGAAGAGCTCTACACTACCCCAAGAGAAGCTGGGCATTTTGAGCCTGGTCCTCCTCAAGAGTCCAGTTATGAGGCACAGACAAATCTGCAGTACACTGCTAAGTCTCACAGTTTTGAGCGGGAGGAGGAAGTCTGCGTTGAAAAGCTATCCCCATTCAACTGTAATGGAAACATCCACGAGTTCTTCAAACAATTTGAATTCATGGCGAAAGGAGCCTCCGTTCAGTGGAAGGCTAAATTACTGATATTCGCCTTAGATGTCAGAAGTGCCACCAAGTTACCTGCTACCTTCCAAGAAGTTATGTTACTTACCACAAAGTAAAGGAAACTGTGTTGCAGTTGTTTGGTAGTTCTTCAAAGATGTTGCAGCGTAAATCTGAGTTTCTGACCATTGGGTTTCAACGTAATGAGACCCTCACTGTATCTGCAGATCAATTTACAGTGGAAGCCTATGGTTTAATAGGAGCAGGCGTTCTTGCTGAAGCCAACGTATGCATTGCAATGACCTCCGCTATGAAGCCATACCGTGAGCTTTACAATGTCATTTTTTTTAATTTTGGACAATGACGTCCCAATGCTCAAGATTATTCAGCTCTTAAACAGGATATCCGCTAACTTTCTGCCACCCATACAGAGCAGAAACACACCACTGTCATAGCTCAACCCTCTTATTCAAGAAAATCCTTTTGTTATGTCCCAATTCTGCCCAGTAACCCTTAGACTTTATTATAATTACGTGCCCCACCCTTGGCCAAGTTACCCCCAGAAGTTTGATGTCTTCTCCAGTCCTGCTTATGAAAATCGTCAGCAGTCAAACTACCAGACTGGACCTAATTACGTCAAAAGTAAACAAAGTTATTGACTTGGACTGCTTTATGAGGATCAAGGACGTGGATCCTACAAGGTGAATTGTTTGAATGCGGCCAACCTAATAAAACTTGACCAAAGTTGCCCCAACAATTGGGTCTACTTTGTACAGCAGGACCAATTCTACCAGGGAAAAGAGGGAGCGGAGTAGAGATGGGACTCTCTACCTCCACTATTCCAACCCCAGACGTCACATCTGAAATAATTGAAGTATTTCAAGCTGATGTTTCTCAGTATGATATTGAGATTTTATACCATTAGCAGGTAAGAAGAGTGAACGTACTGGAACAGGCACAAGCCCAATCCACAGTGGAATGAGGACTTGGGAGCAACCAAAGCCATAAGCCTGCCAAATGTTTAACTAAGCTTATTCAGACAAGCTAGATTCCGCCGCTGATAGTCCTTCCCTAATAAGTGTGAACGTTGCCCTTCCAGTAGACGCTATTGTCAGTTAGTATCCCAAAGTCAGTGAGGGGATTACCATCTTTCTTGGAAAATGAGACCCCTTAAATGTCCACGCATTAAACAGTCAATATTACTCTTATACTGAATCTACCTACTGTGACATTGTTGTAGTGAAAACCTGGGTTTGCGCTATAATAGATACGGGCGCTCCAGTCAACATAGTCTCCACCAAGTTAGTGTCAAAATCTGACACTAAAACCTGATGTGGACCACTGTATGGTGTATTAAACCTCTGGAGTGGGAACATGGTGTTGGGATTTTTGCCCATGTTCCCATCCTGCTAGATTACTTGGTATTGCTAGGGGAAAATTTCCTAAGGCGAAGTGAATCAGAAATTGGTTGGCCCAAGTTTTGGGAGAACTACGTTTGGGGGATTTTGAGATATTCGCCTGGTTGTATCCATCAGGGATCAATCTGGATGAATACTTAAGATCTCATTGGGCCGAGTTGCCAACAAAATAGGGACATCTGATAGCGATTAACTATCAGGTGTACCAATTGGGATTGGTCAGGTTTCATCACTGACTGATTAGGAATGTAAGTAGTAAGTTGTGAGGTGGGTGATGCTGCCTGCAACTAGCGAATCAATCAGTTGGTGAAGTGACCTGCCATAATGGGTAATAAGTCCTATTACCTAAGCAGGTCGCTAGCCAATTATGGTTGGTTCACTTGGATTGAGAGGAACACGTTAGGGGCACGTTTTCTGACTCTTTCTGTTTTAGGTCTTGAGGATTTCCAATGATGGAATCCTAGCCAGGATGAGGAAGACCATCATTGCTGAGACAAGGATGGGTGGTTCAACGGCAATGTTTGCCATTTCATTGAAGAGGTGTCAACCAAGAGTTAGACAGCCGAATCCCCCACTAATAATTCCCTAAAATTTACTATTTTAAAAAAACCCAGCTTTTAAATAACAAGTACTTTATAGTAATATTATCAATTTGGTGTATAGTTAGATTATCAGCTTCTATTGTGTCATTCTATCTCAAGGATATTATTGCAGAAGGCAATAAATGGAAGACTCTCTGAGAGAATAGTTAAGATCCAAGTGGGGATCTAGAGACAAAGAAACCACAATCAGGGATAGCTGCCGACTGTGTGTTGAGCAAAGAGAGACTGTCACTGGGGTATCTTACCAAAGATTGGGTGGACAATAGTATAAGGAACGAATCTCTATGAGTATGACTTTAAGATTATTTAATTAGAATTACTGGCTGAGCGTTGGGCCAAAATATAGTTCAATCTCAACTACGGATAATAATCTCCATACTATTATTGATTAATAATACATTCTATACAACGTGACAAAGTGCATCAGGAAACTGAACCTGTGAAGTAAAAATGTTACTGGGTTGCTGGCCAATAATCAACCTAGAGTAAATTTTTACAATTTGGTGCTCACTACAGGGGTAGTTGAGTGAAGAATCTATAATAATGCTGTATAAAGAAGAGCTAACAAGCTGTGGACCAAGATCACCACTGTAAGTCAGAATGCCTTAAACTCAGCGGACCATTGGGAGTTCACAGCCTTGGAAGAACGAGTCGCCAAGGTGGAGGAAGGAGTAGAAAATGTAGCCAACTTTGGGAATAAGTTACTCAGCAACGTAAACTTGTTGAAGAAGAAAAAGGGGACCTCTTTTGAGAGGTCCTATACCTGAAAACAGAGTGAGAAGCGGATCAAGTTCATTTAAGAAAGTTTGGTGTGGATATTATAATTAATCAAACAAGTGGAGGAACTTAAAGCTCACAAATGTGCTTGTGAGCCCAATATGCAAGCAAGGCCAAAGTAAGAAGTCCTCACATGATACTTGGGAATTCAAATACCCCAAGGAAGATGCTGCCCACTTTTAATACCATTTTAGAGATGATGCCTGAAGTCACTCCACAAGTTAGCTGAGTAGCTGAAATGAGAGAAGCAGCCAGAAATGACTCGGAGGAATTTAGGGCAACACCAAAATTGCCAACATTCCATTGGGATTACGCCCCAGCATTTTTCTGACTGTTCGACATGACCATGAATGGCTATGGAGATTGTCAAAAGGTGTTGACGGTCATGAATTTCTTGGACACCAACTGTCAAAACTTAGTGTTACCTCACCTGGAGGGGGACAGCTGGTTGTATGCTGAGGCAAAGGCAGCCATCATGAAGGAGTTCAGGAGTCTGACCCACATGTCAATACACAAGCAAGAATTTATGGGAATCCAGTTCCATAAAAACAAGTCTCTTGCTAGCTTCGCAGATTGATTTTACCAGGAGTCACAGATCCTGGCCAGAGTGAAAGTATTCAATGACTTTGATGGTAGAATTGCTTTGCTAGTGGTCCTTCGGCCCTATTGCAAATTGCATCATATGATGTCTTCCATGTTCACGACAGAAATAACTACCTTGCAAGTGGTAGATAACCTTAAGATTTTGGGAGCGACATTTGATGCCCCAAATAGAAGATTCAAGTCCAATCCAGTACAAATACAAATCCCATGAAGGGAAATGAAGGAGCAAAGGAGGCTACCAATTGAACCGTGCTGGGAAATAGGCCAAAAATCTAGATGGTTAAGCAAGAAGTAGAAGGTCTGCTATCAGTGTGTTTGAAAAGGACATTTTGCCATACACTGTAAGAAGCTGAAGGATCAGATTAATGTGGTCCAGGCCAAGGAGACAGCAGCTGCCAAGGATTCAGGAAAAGGGACCTCTGCCTAGACAAGGAACAGTCTAGAGCAGCGGAGGAACCTGTTCCTCTTAATATCATGAATGAAGAAATTGATATTAGTGATCTGTTCATAGACGACAAGCAGGATCAGATATACCAAGTCGTCAATATGGATGTGAATGCCATGGCCAGAGCTGAGGCGAAGAGAATCAACCTCAATATAATCCAGGAAGTTGCCCAGCCATATGCCTGACAACTGGAAGAGAAGATTTAAACTACTGAGAATCCTGAAGAGTTATCCAACGTCTTTAGATATGACTAATCTGTCTATCCCCCTCAGTGCGATAAAGGAATCATTTATTGAATTATTGGCTCAAATTATTCACACCCTAGATTTGGCTAATAATGACGCCATTCACTTAGTATAACTATATTACAATACTCTGAGTGTACGTATATAGATATACAAGTGAATAGAGTGAGGGTGAGGGCAATTGTTGACAGTGAAGAGCCCATCAATATTGTTTCGACCAAGCTGGTAAAGAGGATGAAGATCTCGCCAGGCTTGGAGCATAAGAAGAAATATGGAACAGCTGGGCCAAGCACCACCATTTCCTGTGGAGCGTATAGCGTGCTGCCACTATGATTTGGTCACTGGTGGTATCTGCGCCAGCCATAGTTTTGGCAAACCAAAACTATGACATCCTGATCAGAACAAGGCTTCTATGGAAGTATGGAGTTAAATGTAACTTTGATGATAATAAATTGACCATCTTGGGTCAGACGTTACCATTGGTATACCATAAGGATGGTGAAGCTCCGTTGAATTGGAGAAACAATTTCATCAATCTGATATACAATGATGGCATTGTCCCAATTTGATACCAATTAGTTGGTAGGAAGTGACGCGAGATCCCAGCAGAAATCCTAAAAAACTGGGTAATTCCATTAAGGATCAAGAAAGAGAGGACCATACCAGCTGGATCACAGATAATAGTCGACACAGGGTTGACTAGAGATTTCTGAGCTGTTGTATGGGGAGGTCAGAAGCCCCTGGAAGAAGTCCAGAGTGGAGCCATGGGTGGCTCCTGGGATAATAATGCCGGGCCATGGAGAAATTCGAGTTCTCCTAGTGAATTTGAGTGAAAAACTGATGAAGATCAAGAGGAATCAGATCATCGCGTTTATTCATCTGATCCTGATGACCAAATTGAGAAGATTCCAAAATTTTGGGTCTCTTGAAGAAATGGGATTACCAGCTGGGGTAGCAAAAAGTATCAACCTTTTGGTTGATTGGGAGCAGCTCGCTGATCTGCCAGAAGGCCAGCAGGAGGAGGTGCTTAAACTATTTGAGAAATATTGGGAAGTGTTCTATCAGGACAACCACAAATTTGTGATGCGCATGAGACATAATTCACAAGGTTAACACTGGGGAAAATTACCAATAAGGATGAGACTGATCCAAAGATCAAGAGCCACTGAAGCGGTAGTGGAGATGAAATCAGCAAACTAGTGAAGCATGGGCTTCTAGTTCTGTCGTCAAGTCCCTGGGTGAGTCCAATTCTAATTGTTAAGAAGAAGGATGGATCAAACCGGGTGGTGATTGACTTTTAAAGGCTGAACAAAATTACAAAGAAGGATTTGTTTCCCCTACTGAGGCTGACGATATGCTAGATCGTTTAGGAGAAGAAAAGTATTTATCCATGATGGATTTAATCTTGGGATATTGGCAGATCGACTTGCCAAGGGAAGACCAAGAAAAATGTGCGATTATTACTGCGCAGGGGCTATATTAACTGATGAGGATGCCCCAGGGTCTCTGCGATGCGCCTGCAACATTTTAGAGGGCCATGGATGCGATACTTAGTGACTTGAAATTGTCATGCATCCTGGTATATCTGGACAATATCAACGTGTTCAGTAGAACGTTTATTGATCACCTACACCACTTGGAAGAAGTATTTAAGCAACTGTCCACGGCGAACTTGAAGATCAAGCCAAAGAAGCACCACTTCAAGAAAGAGTTGGAATACCTGGAATTCATAATCAACTCAAGTGGATTGCAGCCGCAAACCCAGAATATAGCATCTATAGAGCGTATGACTGTACCAAAGAGTGTCTGATACATCCAAGTGTTCTTTGGGATGGTCAGATACTACAGAAGATTTATTTGGGACTTTGCCCAAATAGCCGAGCCAATCTTCCATTTATTAAAGGATATAAAAAAGGATTTGTATGGAATGAAGAGGCCCAAAACTCCTTTGATGAGTTACACCAGTATTTGATAGATTCGCCAATTCTGAAATATCTGAATTTTGGTTGGGTTTTTATCCTTAAACTGATACTTTGTTGATGGCGATTGACACCATACTGAGCCAAGTAGACAAACTTGGGGATGAGCATCCAGTGGTGTATGTGAGCCGGACACTCTCAGCTGCTGAAAAGGAACTATACTGTGACTTAGTGGGAATGCCTTGTGGTCATTTACGCATGCAAGAAGTTTTGGGTGTACATCAATGGAATGCAAACAAGATGGTAACAGACCACTCTTTGCTGCGTTGGCTGCACAATCTAAGAGAACCAGAAGGATGACTGGCCCAATGGGCACTTAAGCTTAAGACTTATGATTATGAGATAGTCCACCGAGCAGGGCTTCTCATCAGAATGTGGATGGCTTATCGCAGTTGCCAATGGTCCAGTTGGTATACCCGCAGGTGGATGATCTATTCCAGAGAATGGTCAAAGGAAAAATTGGGGACAAGCCCCAAGAAATCCAAGGTGCGCTTTGGAAAGTGATGGAAAACACCAAGACTATGGATGGACAAGTATTCAAGATAATCAATAGGAAGCGGCTATTATTCCCAAAACTGTCAGAAAGAGCAGCAATAGTACAAGCAGCTCACAAGGTTGCCGAGCATGGAGGCCTGAGGAAAACACCTGACCATATTTGCCAGTATCATTACTGGGAATTGATAAACTATGATGTCACATATTATCTGGATTGTTGCGTGGAGTGCCAGCTGCACAAACCGCACAAGAATACAACTGGATACCGACTGGTCCATCCTGGATTCGCCTGGCACATGGTGTCCATCAACGTGATAGAACCGCTGACAATGAGCACAGGGGAGTCTTTTACATCATAGTTGCCATCGACCATCTTATGAGATGGGTCAAAATAAAGGCCCTAACCAGAATAGATGCTACCAGTACTGCGAGGTTCATCCTGGATCAAGTGGTATACGGGCATGGATGTCCGCAGGTCCTGCTTAGCAATAATGGGACCAACTTCATGTCTCATGTGATACCAAGGTTAAACAAAATATTGGAGATCTGAGGAGTTGTGTCAGTACCATACCAGCCAGAGACAAATGGACTGGTAGAACGGGTCAATGGGACGCTAAGGAAGCTAGTCGCAGGGAGAACTTCCACATGGGGAATGTACCTGAGTTTGGTGACATTCACCTGCAACATTAGTCATCATACGGCGATGGAAAAGATGCTGTTTGAATTGTTATATGGAAGAAAGGGCGCGTTGCCGCCAATTTTATACTTGGTAGTGGAACCTACATAAGGGATGAGTACTGAGAAATACATGAACTGAATGATGGGTATCCTAAACAATATGCAATTGCAAGCATTTAATACAACCTTAAAGAGAAAGATACAAGCAAAATTGATGGATGACAAGAACTGACCGGCATTAGAAGAATATTAAATAGGGAGAGAGTTACCTATTGCAATATGTATGGTTTCAGATGAAGAAACAAATTAGATGCATTGTGGTCAGGTCCGTTCAAAGTAATTGCCAAGATGGTGACCAATGTTTACTCCATCAAGAATCTCTTGGATGGAAGAGTTGTGAATTGATTCCTCGCTAAGTATATGAAGCATTGGATCAATAAAAAAATAAGAGAATTCCTAAAGGACTGATGAACCATTAAGTTGGTCATGTCCTGATTATTAGGTCAAGTCAAAAAAAGGACCTCTGAACCAATCTAGATGGTAAAGTCCAAAAAGGACCTCTGAACCATAGAAAACTGGCAGGTTTAAGTACCCAGGACCCAGTTTGGGGGAAAAAGATGGACCGCTGAACCAAAATAAGGTCAAGTCCCATAGTAAAAAAGAAGAATAAAGATAAAAAATTGAAAAGATATTGGAAAAAAACAAAAAAAATAAAATTATTATAGACCGCATAGATAAAAAAGCCAAAATATTTTTATAATTTTATTTTTAATGATTGTCCTCAGTATGGGGGTGATTCCACCTATGTCACCTCTTGGGGAGGGAGGATGGATCACGGTAGGAATGAACAGCCCATCGAAATCAATATGCAATCAGATTCTAGAGAGGGTGAGACTTACACAAAACAACATTTGTTGAGTGAATGCTGACCCCTGAGAAAAAGTGACTAGAGGAAGGGAAATTGAGATGTTAGAGGAAAATGCAAAACCCCAGAGTGGGGAGGAAAGCAACAGTATAAAAAGAGATAATTGGCAAATAACCTCAAGTAATCCCTATATGGCACTAGAGCTAAAAGATTAGTCCTGAGTGCCTGCCGATGGGCTTCATCAAGGACACCAGACATGTGGGCTGGCAATGAAGAAGGGATGCTCGACAGGGGTTGCCAAAACATGCCCCTTATCAACGCCATCAGTGGAAGATACAAATGAGAAGTTCAGGAGAAGAGATATTTGTGCAGAGAGTGGATTGCATCCTGCAAGTGGCGACTACGGGCTTCTCAGAAGCTAAAACTGAATGATCGGTGGAACCCAGGTGAGGCTGGAAGCTTTGTGGACCAACTTCAAAGAACTTGGTCAGAAAAGCAAAGAGCATAAGCAGCAGTATCCTGACCCAGAAGGTTATCAAGGTCAGAGGGATTCAGTGCTAAAGTCAAAGCCTCAGTGACTTGGGCTCAGAGTTCAACGTAGGGGAACTCAAAGTGAATACTGTTACCAATGGGTAGCTCGGAGACCAGAACAGTGGGTTTGTAAAATTGACCATGTCAGAAGAGGAACTAAGGTAGTAGGTCCAACCCGGCCAGAAAAAAACAATCCAGAGAAACCATCATAATCTCTGGAGCATCTACAATGATGTTTGGAGCATCAGCAAAAGGAGCCAAATACAGGAGAGTTTTGGAGTCCAACTTTAGAATCAATTGCAAATGAAGAGTCAGCCAAGAGTTGTTTGAAATGATAACCTGCCTAGTCTTGAAGGGATTAGTTACTGTTTCTGGTAATTTGACAGAAGGACTAGACGCCTGCGCCAGACAAGGCATATGAGTCCTGGAAGAACCATAAAAGAGGTTCCATTGATCATCCTGACTCATCTACTGGAAGAGATGGAGGTCTGGATCAGACAGATTATTGAGGAGCTGCTGGTAGCAAGATTGGAATTTGACATATGAGCTGGATGAGAGAGGGAATGTCTGACTTATATAGAAGTTGACGTTATGCACTATACAATCCATTAAGCTCCAATTTTGGGGAAATTAATCTCAAAATTAATGAGATAAGCTCTCCAAGGGAAGAATTAAGAATGACTTATGGCAAGAGGTTATGAGCAAAATAACAAGGGCGAATAAGAAATAAGTATTCTTAATTAAGCTGCAAAACAAACACCAACAGCAAGAGTCTACTGTCTAGGATGAGGAGAAAATAAGGAAATTAAGGACGCCAGACCAAGAATCCTGAATATGACAGCAGGTCATATACCCTGATGGGGGAACTGGATCCTGGGACTAATATTGTCATGAGTAAATCAATCAGCCTGGCATGACAGAAGGTCGTAGGGACTTCACTCTGAGAAGGTGGTAGCGAGGAGGAAGAGGAAGAATGCCATATGCCATAGGTTGTCCTGAGCAGAGTTGAGTATTGATGAGTATACTCCGCTTGAAACGATGAAGTATTTGACCAGGTGTCTGAAGAGGTGTTCTCATGCCCAGTCCTTTTCTCACTGGAAATCTAGGCAATAGGGGGGATGTGTTGGGAAATTTGCCCATATTCCCAGCGTGCTAGATTACCTGGTATCGCTAGGGGAAAATTCCCTAAGGCGAAGTGAATTGTAAATTGGTTGGCTCAAGTTTTGGAGGAACTACATCTGGAGGATTTTGAGATATTCGCCTGGCCATATCCATCAGGGATCAATCCGGATGAATACTTAAGATCTCATTGGGCGGAGTTGCTGATAAAATAGGAGCATCTGATAGTGATTAACTATCAGGTATACTGATTGGGATCAGTCAGGTTTTATCACCAACTGATTGGGAATGAATAGCAAGTTGTGAGGCGAGTGATGCCACCTGAAACTAGCAAATTGATCAGTTGGTGAGTGACCTGCCATAATGGGTAATAAGTCCCATTACCTAAGCAGATCGCTAGTCAAATATGGTTGGTTTTCTTGGATCAAGAGGAAAACGTTTGGAACACATTTTTGACTCTTTCCATTTTGAGGTCTCGAGGATATCCAATGATGGAATCCTAGCCAGGATGGGGAAGACCATCGTTGCTAGACAAGGATGGGTGATTCAACAGCAATGGCTGCTGTTTCATTGAAGAGGTGTCAACCAAGAGTTAGACAGCCGAATCCCCCACTATATAATTCCCTAAAATTTACTATTTTAAAAAAACCCAGCTTTTAAATAACAAGTACTTTATAGTAATATTATCAATTTGGTGTATAGTTATATTATCAGCTTCTATTGTGTCATTCTATCTCAAGGATATTATTGCAGAAGGCAATAAATGGAAGACTCTCTGAGAGAATAGTTAAGATCCAAGTGGGGATCTAGAGACAAAGAAACCACAATCAGGGATAGCTGCCGACTGTGTGTTGAGCAAAGAGAGACTGTCACTGGGGTATCTTAGCAAAGATTGTGTGGACAAGATTATAGGGAAGGAATCCCTACAAGTATGATTTTAAGATTATTTAATCAGAAATATTGGCTGAGCGTCGGGCTGATAAATAGTTCAATCTCAACTATGTATAATAGTCTCCATACTAATATCAAATAATAATACATTCTATACAACACAACAAAGTGCACGAGGAAACCAAACCTGTGCAGTAAAAAGGTTACTGGGTTGCCGGCCAATAATCAACCTAGAGTAAATTTTTACACATGTTCTCTGGGAGAGCGTATAATGCACTTCTGATGCAGTTTGGGTCAGTCATCATGGTAGCCCCAGCAATAGTGTTATCAAACACTAGTTATGACCT
This sequence comes from Massospora cicadina, assembly GCA_022478985.1. Lineage (NCBI taxonomy): Eukaryota > Fungi > Entomophthoromycota > Entomophthoromycetes > Entomophthorales > Entomophthoraceae > Massospora > Massospora cicadina. Next base: position 25,674 of record JAKSZP010018999.1, on the reverse strand, counting down.
GTTAATTGGACCTGCTTTCATGAGACACTATGGATCTGTTGTTGATACAATGGAAGAGACATTCGAAATTTTGGGGAAGAGGATCCCAATTTGCTCTATTTCCAGCGGAGTGCTAAAGGATCTGGTGCACATGTGACATATCAACTTAGCCTATAATGATAGAGCGGTTCCGTTTTGCTACCATTGACTAAAGGGCAAAACTCTGGCCCTTTGTCAGCAGGTATATGAATATCAAGGGCTGCCTCTTAGAGCTGGCGGGCCTATATCCATCCCCTCTGGACACCAATTATTAACAAACACTGAGTTAGAGGTGTTAGTGGAAGATGGGCTTTATGGGGAGATCCTTGGCCCTTATCAGTAGTCACAGTTTGAGCCCCACGCGGTTCCAGGCATTATTCTTCCAGGTCATGGGGAGATTAAGGTATTGTTAGTAAATATGCAGCATGAATGATACAAATCCGCTAAATTCAAATAGTGGCATTTTTACATCTGGTCTCAGAGGAGGAGGTCCTCCAGGTTTACAAGTTTGGGTCGCTGGAGAAATTTGTACTACCCTTCAACCCACAATTTAGTGTAATGATGGTGGTACCACGCAAAATTTTGATGGGGTTATCAGAAGAACAAAAAATCAGGTGATAGCTTTATTCCAAAAATATAAGGAGATTTTTGCTGTAGACAACCACAATTTAGGGTGAACACGGGGAATGGTCCATCAAGTGGACACTGGGGATCATCCCCCATCAGATCTTAGCCGATCCACTGATCTAGATCTATGGAGGAAGTAGTAACTGAGGAGATCAATAAGCTGCTCAAACAAGGGATGCTAAAACCATCAAAGAGTCCATGGGCTTCACCCGATCTGATTGTCAAAAAGAAGGATGGCACCAAATGTGTAGTAATAAACCACCAGAAGCTCATCAGCATTAAAACAAGAACTCATACCCCTTGCCACGAATTTATGATGCCTTGGATTGGTTTAGAGGAGCTTGTTACTTCTAAGCAATGGATTTAATATCTGGTTATTGGAAAATCAAGTTGCCCATGGAAGAACGGGAGAAATGCGCTATAATCACATCTAAAGGCCTTTTTCAACCGACCTGATTGCCTCAAGGGCTTTTTAATGACCTGCTATGTTCCAGCGGGCCATGGACACCAATCTCAGTGACCTGAAGCTGTCATGTGTCCTTGTGTACCTTGACAGTATTAATGTTTTTTTTCACAATTTCTCCAAGCATCTTACCTACCTGGAGGAGGTCTCTTGCTGACTTGCGGATGCCAACATCAAAACAAGCCCCATATATGCCACTTCTTTAAGAATCAACTGGAGTTACCTTGGGTTTGTGGTGGATGCAACTGGGATGAAGCCCCAACCAGCCAAGGTGGATGCTATTTGTAAAATGACACCGCCGAGCAGCAAACACAATGTACAAACTTTTTGGGGATGTTCAGTTACTACCAACGTTCATCCCCAACTTCAGCTGTATATGAGGTCTGCTGTTTGAGTTATTAAAGAAAGATGCTCCATTTGAATGGATGTAATGTCACCAATACTCATTTAATTTACTTTGAAAAGCACTAAGCGCTCCTGTGCTGCACTACCCTAATTTCAATAAAGAGTTCATTGTTCAGATGGATGCGTCCCTTTCCGCTGTTGGGATGGTCCTATCCCAAAAGGATGATTAAGGGTAGTAGCACTCAGTGGCGTACTGCAGCTGAAGTCTTAATTGCCATGAACATAATAGCACTGAGACATAGTGGGATTTTTTAGTGGTAATATATGCATATAAGAAATTTAGGGTTATTTGCATGGAGTGAAGTTTAAAGTCTTATCGGATCACGCTTTGTTACGCTGGTTGCATAACCTCAAGAAGCCTGAAGGGCGCCTAGCCTTATGAGCCCTCAAACTGCAGGATTTTGACTTTGAAATTCTCCGCCAATCCAGAGAAAAACACAAGAACGCCAATTGCTTATTAGGATTGCTCACAATTGTGGTTACAGCAGATCTGAGTGGCATAATGTTTGATAAGATTCTCAGCGGAAAGTATGACGATGAACCTCCTTAAGTTATCAAAGTAATAAATGGAAAAAGGCCAATACATTCCAGAAGGACAACAAGTTGTATAGGCAGATGGGGGACACTAAGGTGAATATCCCAAAGTTTTCCTCCTGACCAAACATTATTATGAGCGCACACCAAGCAGTTGGATATGGGGGAGTATGCATGACCCTGGAATTGTTGCATCCTTGGTACTACTGGGAAAGCATGTAGTTTGGTGTGCTCAAATCATTTCCTGCTGCCACCAGTGCCAAGTGAAAAAGCTGTTCCATAAGAAGACCTCATACAAGTTAGTGAAACCACATTTTGTTTGGCATACGGTTTACCTTGATGTTGTTGGTCCTCATCCAACAGGAGCCAACCGGTCTAAGTACATTCTGGTGGCCATTGACCACTTGACCAGGTGGGTTGAAGCACTGGCAATATGGGATTTGGGAAAAACATAGTGGCCAAGTTTTTAATGGAATATATTATCCAGTGATATGGATGCCCTTAGTTAATACTTACCAAAAACAGAACAAATTCACTTAACAAATCCTTTCATAGCTAAACGAGCTGATAGGCATCCGCGGTGTTCTGATGACCCCATACCACCATGGGTCCAATGGGATGGTCGAATGTGGTAATGGGACCTTGGTGAACATACTTCAGAAGTTGGTAATGGATTAACCTTCTGATTGGAGTTCCCTCCTTTCCACCGCCATCTTTGCTTATAATATTAGCTACCATTCCGTCATGGGGAAGAGCTCCTTTCAACTACTATATGGATGACATGGCTCTTCCAGCATTGCTTTATTCATGCGTGTAAGACACTGGAAGAAATGGAACACCACTGCTATTTGGCTAACCTTGCAGACATGTCAAATTTCAAACCAAAGCATACTTATTTGTTAAGCCAAAAAGATTAAGAATCAGGCTGCCAATCAGGTGTGGCTAAGTAGGTTGCCTCAGTTCAAGAAGGTAAACATAGTTCTGTTCCATGATCAACTTGGGTTCTGTTGGAAGCATAAATTGGCGTGCGTCTGGATTGACCCATATTAAGTCAATGAGAAACCAGGGGTCAACGCCTACACTATTAAGGACCCTGCAAGCAGCTAGTTCATTAACCAAGTGCATGCAAAGTTCCTTCAGCCGTATAGGCAATAGGACCCTTATTGTCCAGACAAGGGTTGATGTTGAGATTTTGATATAACTAGATGATAAGCCTGAGATAAAACTACAGCGGATTAGGAAGATTCTTCTAACTATGATACTAATTATGATTATTTGGAACCTTAAATTGAGGCGATTTAAATCAGATCAGGATATTTATTAGATCACCTTTAAATAGGGTGATGAGGCGATATTGATTCGATTTATTTGAGGTACGCTGACCAGGGGACGGACAGTAATGAACACAACACTCAAAATGACAAAACAAAACTGCTATCCAGGTGGGAAGCAGAAACTGCTAACCCACCATGGAAGAGGGTGAGGAGGGGTTGGGGGTTGGTTTTCAGTAAGACCCACCTCGATTAAGAGATGTTGGTTACAGTACCAGATCAGAGCAGAGAGCCAGGGAATTGGGGCATCCGCATAGTGGGGGTTGAGGTCAGCGTAGTAGGAGTTTTCCTCTTCCGCATCAAGATAATGATGGGAAAGTGTTTCAACAAAAGCTGCGAGGAGAACTTCAGCTTCTTTGCGGGCTTTAGGAAGTTGGGTGAAAAGGGAGATACTGTGGCAGGTGATTTTGGCTGAGGGGTTGAATGAAGCAATTGTTGCGACATTCATAACAGCAACTTCAGCATCATTAAATAGTTTTGAGATGTCACTGCAGGGAGATTCAGGGAAGTCAGGGGGAAGAAGAGGGTGGGCAGGCCATGCTGGAGCTGAGCCACTGACTGGGCCACCACGGTGCATAGTTTTGGGCAATGAGGAGAGGCCACCGCAGCTAAGGCGAGCTGGTGATCACTTTGGAAGGGGGCTGTATAGGGCAGAGGAACGAAATGGCAAGGGATAGGGGTTTTATTAAAGTCAGGAAGGAGAAATTCTGCCCGACCATAATCGCCTTGGCAGAGAGGTTGACCTGTATTCTTACTAATGAGGACATTACTTGATTCATCAGTTTCAGCCAATAGATCCCATGGATTTTGGTTTACTAGAATAGTGGCATTCGAATTTGGGTGGGTGGGATTGGGCGAATGGGCAGCTGCTTGGGTGCCAATGGTGGTCCAAGCATTGCTCTGATTGTCTGGTGTAGATTTAGGTGGGAGAGTGAGGCTGGAGGTTTTGGGGGGGCAGATTTTCCATGTGGGCCCACTGAACGAGATTGGAGGGTGGGAGGGGGCAGCAAAGTGCCCCATACTGAACCTCCAGAAGGAGACTCAGAAGCTGCAGCAGCGGACTTGGCCTGAGGGCACGCTCTTTTTACATGGTTGAGGCCAAAGCAGAGGGAACAAATCTGTCTACCATTATCAACCCAAGCCCAAAAGAAATGATCAGGCGCTGCAGCCACACTAGCGCGGGGTGGGATTTGTTGGGCTATGGTAGGGTGGTGTGGTTTGATGGTGGCTGTTGCCCGAGGAGCAGCAAGGTGCTCCGCACCAGATGGAATGGCAAAGATGAGGTTGGGCTGAGTGCCATATGCCATGAGCCCCGCGACCAACTGGTCATACAAAACCTGGGGTGGAAGGTGGGATGGGAGATTTGCAAAGGATACCACCAGCATGGTGTCTGAAGGGAGGTGAGTACGGGTTGTGGGAATGGGTTTTTTTTTATAAATTAGAGGAGTTTGTGCTGCCGCTTCAGCACCCTCCTCAGATTGGAACCCAACGTCAAAGTAGCCCTTAAAAGGGCGGAAGTCTATAAAGCCAGCTGGCGCAAAGGCTGCGGTGGCCAGCTCAATAATTGCCTTATTGGCATATAGGAACAAACGCCCATAGTCCACTCTGAGGCAATAGCGAATGGCAGAGCGAGGGAGGGCGAGAGGATGGGGGCTAGAAGGGTGGACGCGCGCCAGGTGGAGCGCTAAGTCCCATGGGGGGACAAAACGGTTGGAAGCAGTGGGTGGGCTGTTTGAGCTCATCTGAACGCGCTTGCCTGCGGGGCAGAAAATGCTAGGTGGGGATGCACTGCTGCCCCACACTGGGGTGGCAGGCGGCGGAGCCAAGGACATCAAAGAATAGGTATGGGCAGACGGCTGTGGATAAATTAAACTTTAAATAATAAAATTGCTCAAAAGTGACTTTGAGTGGTAAAAGTAAGTTGTGATGAGGCAATATTGACATTTGATGAATATCGAGTATGATTGTCTTGAATTAAGGTGATAAAGAATTGAATGACATACTCTGTTGGTACCAATGAGATATGGTGAAAATAATAACTAAGCTGAGAAAATTGTATCATCTGAAGTCGCTGAGATATAAGCGAGATGAGATGATCAAAGAAAGAATATTGTTAATACTATAGAGTGAGCGGAAAATCAAAAAATCAATATATATATATATATAAATTAATTAAATAAAGTGTCGTTAGGAGCAAAGCTCTATAACTTATTATATTTTATTGTTTGTCTGCAGAACAACAATCTTCATATCATCTGTCTGATTGCTCAGTGGGTTCAACCCTGTGCAAATTCTTCCAGAGTATCTTAAAGATTTCGCTGAAGTTATAACAACAGGCTTCTATGGCTCAAAGTTGAATAGTACTAAAGCAGTGAACTATCTATGTCTAAGAGTCACTTGAAGCCACAATGCAAGGCGCATTTCATGAGAGCCATCTCTCAAACCTGAAGCTAAGAAGGATATTGCTAAATCTAACAATAATCTCAATATCAGCCAAAGGTACAGTGGCCTAAAACCCACAAACAGGGCCTAGTACAAAGGTTCCTGAACATCAAGGCTTAGGGTTAACCACCACAAGATGGAGATCAAAGCTATAAAAACTAACCCAGATGGATGAATCTACCAAAACAGCAGTCAGAAGACGTCTAACTAGGGAATCTTAAGAAACCTCATATCATTACCCCAAATTCCCACATATTTTACAATATCTCATTTATTCTATATCTTGAATTTCTCTTATATTAAAATTTACTCCATTTTTTATCTTTATAAAAAGCTTTCCTAAGAGTTTCAAGTAGATCTTTTTGTTTACACTTTAGTGGTATTAAGTGTAGTATCTACCTGTAAACAATCTGAGAAACCAAATACTCTGTGTCAAGTGACCAGTATGAGACCTGCCTTGTTTAGAAGAAGAAACTCTCTGTTGCGGATACCTTGATGTTTATAACGCCGAGGGAGAGGTAAGTAAGGTTTTCATTGAGTCCCAAGGGCCAATATATGTCAAAAATGTCTAAGAGTGTCAAGAAGTTTGCCATGGGTGTAGACAGTTTATACAAGAATTCAATGCTATAAGGTGTAACACCAAAAGAGGATTTGCTTAGCATTAGTGATTGTGATATTAGTGAAGGTTTTCTGGTGCCTAATCTGCGCGTAGTAGACCCTCTGAGCAGAGATTCAGCCTCTAAATTAACTGAGTTGAGGTTGTAATGCAGATTTCAGTGCTCACCACAGGAATGGGACCATCAGACCCTATCAATGATCATGATAATTTTCCTGAGCAAGTTGGCAATGATGCGCATATAGAGGTATACATGGAAAGAATTCCTCTGAACTCTTGGTGAGGGATAAGGATACACTCTTTACTAAACTCCATACCCTGGAATTTAAAGTGCATAATCTATTCACCAATATTGAGAAAGTAAGGAGAGCGCTAAAAGATCCCAAAATACCTCACTACCTATTATGAGAGGATCATCACCTATTGTCAAATTGGAATATACGCTTAAGAACTTCAAAGGGAGACTTATATTCTTCAAAGAAGAATGACATAACAATTTGCTTTGAATAGATATGGAAAGCGCATGAAATAGCACGATAAAATGCTGTTTGTACTGGAAAGAATATAGAAGATCTGAAGGAGCAGATGCATACTGTACTAGAGCCTATCTATACTAAATCTATAACTCAAAATGGAGGCACCTATGTGGACCACTTAAAAGGAATGTACCACAACCAGTCAGAACTTGTACTTAGTTGACCATGATTCATGATGATCCTGTTATAAAAGATCTCAACTTAAAACTTTACCTAAACCATGTATACACCTGGCGAGTGGCCAATTGTGGGTTTCCTATATATGTATGAAAATAGCATGGATGGCGCTAGCAATCACTAGAAGGCTCGCCACATGCAAGGGCGCATACTCTTTAAGGTCCAAAAAATCCTGAGCGTGAGCTTATGGCCTGGATTATCTTGGACTAAAGTTAAGAACATCTTACTATTTAAGTTTGGTAGTGAACATGATGACCAGAATATGAAACAAGAGCTTTTAATGAAGATGGGCAAAAATGAGTCAGTTGCGGTTTATGCCTCTAAGTACTACCTCAAGGCTCAGCAGTTACGGACTACAGGAAAATGGATCTGTCTATAGCCAAAACCGCTTTAATAAACTTATTAAAGATGCATCCTAATCCGAAGATGCACATGACTCTAGTGGTCAAGGGCGCAAATTCCCTCAAAGAGCTTAAGGAGGCGCTGATCAACACCTAAGGGATGTACAAATCCAAGTATAAGGCCATGGCACCTATCCACCCCTTAATGAGTTAATAAGGCCATTTATGTCACCAAAAATAAGGAAGAAAAAGTCAAAAAATAATAGTAAAAAACTCCCTAACTGCCTTCCATATTATGAGTTTAAGTGCCACAAGTGCCACCAACTTGGGAACTTTTATTAAACCTGTCCATTAGTTACCACTGAAACAAAGGATTAACCATAAAGAAGATACACCTAACACTGTAAACTAGGTGGATCTCTACACTGAGGGTGAGTAAGATCATGAGGATGATGACTAAGCTATTGTGGGTTACCACGTGTTAGGAGCACCTAGCATGGTGGCTGTACCAGCTAGATTAAGAGTTTATAATACTGACGGATATTCATGGAGTGATACCTATGTGGCTAAAGCAAACAAGCTTACCATAGTGGATAATTCAATTATTAAAGAAGAGCAGCTGGTCGCGTCTACCTTTAAGAATGTGGCACTGGATGGCGAAGACACTATCAAGGCCAATACAAGTGATGTTGCTTAGAGTCTTTTATGGAATCTTCCACTAACTTTCTCACTACTTGAAACCCTCCAGCAAGAGCGTAATGAAGGTGGAAGCAATCATCCATAAATTACGCGTTCTAGCAGTGCTGGAGACTGGGGCTCCCGTTACCATTAACTTTTCCAAGCTCATGAAGAAAATCAAGTTCATGCCTGTCATTGAAACAATGTGAAATACCGCATGGAAGGACCCAACGTTACTCATGCCTTAGGAGCTTATTCAAAATTACCTTTATGCTTTGGGCGTGTGTTTTTGACAGAACTGCATTATTATTTGACAACAACCACTACAGTTTTTATTTGGAAAAAAATTCTACTGGAGTTTGGGGCGAAGATCAATTTCACCACTAGAACTGTTAGCACCTTGAGCTATCGACTTCCCCCGTTATTCAAGGATGAGGACATTAAACCATCTAAAAAGCGTACATTCATGGTAAAAATGGACCATTTAATCATTCCCATTAATCAAACCTTGATGGAGAAAGGTGTAAAGCAACTACCGCCTACATTGAGCGCAGATGAAGGGCTTCCTTTGAGTGCAATTAAAACCATAGAGATTCAACCAGGTGACCAACGTAGAATGATCTTGTCACTCAGTGTAAAGATTTCTCCTGACACTATCTTGGAAGTGTATAGTCAAGATGGTTTAACAAGAGCCAGAGCCCAGAGTACTTCTAGATTTCTATAATACCACATACTTTGGAGAGCTATAGTTTGTTATGGGGAACTTTACTACCCTACCATTCTGAAGTGAAAAGGGACAAGTTGTAGCACTGGCCCAACTTATCAATTGCCAAGATATTGATTCTATACATGCAGTAGGAGGTTTTGATAAGCTCAGGTTTGAGGATATGACCCTAAGGAGCAAAAAGAATTGGACGAACTTTTGGATGAATTTAAGGACATCTTCAGCACCAGCCCCAATGACTATGCCCTGTGCAAAGGTGTGGTCCATAAAATGGACACTGGTTCTGATATCCCCTTCAAGTCCAATCCTTTCTGCTGTCCAAAGACAGAGGATGCAGTCATCACACAAGAGCTCAGCTAGTTAGCCAAAACGGGCTAATTTATCCATCAAAGAGCCCATGGGTTTCTTCTTTGTTGTTGGTGTGCAAGAAGGATGGGACCCATAGGGTAGTAATGAACTATCATCGCCTAATTGAGGTAACCAAGAAAGACTCATACCCACTTCCATGCATCAGTAGTGCTTTGAAGTGACTGGGCATCTTGAAATACTTTCGGCAATGGAACTAGAAAGCGACTACTGGCAATTGGAGCTCTTATCCAAGGACCAGGAGAAATGCGCCTTAATCAGCACCCAGGGTTTGTTTGAACCCACCAAGATTCCGCAGGGGCTCTGTAACGCCCCTGCAACCTTCCAAGGAATAATTGATCACATCTTTAAGTTCATTTATTTGAATATGTTGATATACCTCAATGACATAACTGTGTTCAGTTCCATGTTTAATGAACATTTTCAGACCTCCAGGAGGTTTTTACACGGCTGCGTCAATCCAACTTGAAACTTAAGAGAAGCAAGTGTATTTTTCTGAAGAGATAGTTGGAGTTCATGGGGAACAAGATTAGGCCTGCCTTAATTAAGACTCAGGACGGGAAATTTAATGCAATTGTGGCAATGGAGCCACCAAAAGAGTAAGAGGGATGTTCAAGTGCTCCTAGAATTGGTGGGGTACTACAGGCAGATCATCCCCCATTTTGCAGACTAGGCGGCGCCGCTTACCTACCTGCTGACTTAAAAGACGAAGTTAAAATGAAGCCTGGAGCAGGAAAAGGCATTTGCAGAGTTGAAGGCATTAAAGGTAGAAAGACCAATCTTGGACTATCCAGACTTCAATAAGACCTTCTGCCTGTACACTGACGCCAGTGATGGGGGAGTTGGTGCAATCTTTGTACAACTGGATGATAATGGGTTATATCACCTCATCAAGTATTTCTTCAAGTATTTAGCAAAGCTGAAAAGAATTACACAGTTACTGTTTGCGAGTGTTTAGTCAAGATAAGAGCAGTCACATATTAGACCATATCTATATGGAGTACATTTAATGTAGTCATGAATCATGCATCGCTTCACTGTTTAAGAAACATGAAGGATCCTGATGGACGCCTTGCCCGTTGGGCTGTCCTCCTCCAAGAGTATAATTTAGAAGGCATACATTGAGCTTTTAATAAACACCTCAATGCAGATGGCTTAACGATATTACCATTATTACACCTGATGGCACCAGATAGCGATCGCCTGTATAATTTTAATGGGCCACCTGAAGAGGCCTGGCATAACAAAATTGAGAAAGTGAAAAGCGTCCTTCGCAGACAATCTAAAGAAACCCAGCGTATTAAGGGAAATCTGCAAAAGAAGATACAAGATAAATGAAACCCATACATCTGGCTGAGTGATTGCTTGGAGATAGTGATAAAGGCTCACAAGCATGTGGGCCATGGATGATTCCAAAAGATGAGGAATGCCTCAAGTAGAAATTCTACTGGGAGTGAATGTCTGACAAAGTATAACAAGCCTTAAAGTTGTGTGTACCTTGGGTCAGTTTACACACTGGGTAAGCTTTTTGAGTTTACGCCCATTCCCCCCACTGCACCATTCAGCAATGTCTCCATTATGTGGTGATACCATTGCCAACTGCATCCAGTGGGGCCAAGTCTATCCTAATAGCAATTGACCACTTCACTAAGTGGGTCAAAGCATATGAAGTCAATATGTATACTGTGAATTTCACAGCCTGTTTCTTTTACAATCAAAATAATCACAAGACATGGATGCGCTCAAATTTTTTATCAAGAAATAGCAAGAACTTTATCTTAGACGTGGTGAAGAAACTTATTGATCTTGTAGGAGTGAGCAAAAGTTCACTACCACTACAATCCATCCTCCATTGGAAGTGTCAAAAGAGTTAATGGGAGCTTAGGAGGAATTTTAAATAAAGATGGCTCTTAACTACAAATCTAAGTGGGACCAGCTGTTGCCATCAGTATTGTTGGATTGCCAGTTAATCCAACACTGAGTGATTGGAATGTTCCCTTCAAAGCCCTGTATGGGTGAGAGGTAACGCTGCCTACCCTCCTAGCACTGATCATATAATTGAAATGAAAGAATCTACCACCTAAGATTTACCAATAGGAGTTGGCTGATGAGCTGATAAGTATGCAGTTAGGAGCTTAAAGCAACATTGAAGAAAGCCTCCCTCTAAACTAATGAGAGAGTTTGAGAAAAACTTAGTTACCTGAGTTTAGCATAGGAGTCATTTTTTTCATCACCTGTAGGGGAAAAATCAGATAAACTTTAGGCCATTTGGACTGTTCCAGCGACCATCTTGACAAAGAGAGGAGTGGAATACTTCATCTAGGACGATGATACTAACGTTTAATTCTATAGGGTGCACACCCCGAACCTTTGATCATTCTTCAGGTCTTTTATTGGAAGGGGAAGTGTCACTATGAGGCCATGACAGGTGCACTAGTCTTTTTTTGATCAGTGGAAGGAGTGCAAACAACCCCAAACCAAAGGAGATACTGACAAACAACTCACCATGGATGGGGACGATCAAGCCCAGTTTATAGGTGAAGGTAAAAAAAGAAATCTTCAGCAGAGTTATTATGATGTCATGCAAAATACTTTTACCCTTCTTTTTATCAGATTCTGGTGGTTGACTCAAAATAAACCTTTGACAATCATCAGATCAGGCCGATTATCCTTTCAATGCTTGAGCTAAGGCCTTCTGCAATTATAGAACTTGACCAATTATCTCAATGACAACTCAATCAAGTAATTTATTAGGCGTTTGGCCCAAATATGCTTGCATATTATGGTTGATTCCAATGAATCAAATCTTAGCAATTGGTCCCATTTATTAAAACACAAAGCATTTAATCATATACAAATTAATTCAGGGACAACCCAAAGTTACGTTTAAAAGTCTCATGGACAATTAAACGAATGAACAACGTTGTCAATTTTCCACATGAGGGCGAAATTTGTATGTCAATACGCGTAATTGGCATGATAGCACTTATGTGGACTTCTTGAAGGGGGTTACTTAAGGCTATCAAGGAAGAGGTTTGCTGTCATCCTGATTAGGGGTGCATCATTTTATATAATTGAGGCCAAAATTTCACAGAAGGTGTGTCTCGTCAGCAGTATGATGAAACTGAAATCCTGAAGGTCTTAGAACAACTTTGCATGCTTTTATAGCAAATTTTTGTACCTGAAATCCTCTCAATTTTGGGAGTATTTTGCCACCAATGAACCTAAGAAAAGGTTTCAGTTATAGATTGAACTGAGTGGCAAATTAGCTGTTGAAATTTTGTGCTGGTTGTGTCCAGGAGATGCCCTAGAGATATAAATACCGGCGCCTGGTCTAATGACCATTATCTGATAAATAGCTTTATAATAGAGTTATATTTATTTTATCAATTCTTAATTTTCTCTTTGAATCCTTCCCTTGGAGAAAGTGTCGACAAACTAGATGGATTAAATTCTCAGTTTTAAAGAAGCCTGCCTCAGAAGAAGTTCCTGAACCAAAGGTAAAAATTACGCCAGAAATTGGCCAGAAGAGTTAAGGCGAATTTAATAGGCCTAGTAAATTGTTAAATGGTCTGAATCCCATAAACTACAGTTGCTTTTAAGGATCTAACATAGGAACTTCAGCCCAAATAGACATGCAGAATATTAACTTCCAAGTGAGCAATCCTCAGATTTTGACAACGGGTGCTCACTTAAAACCGGTGACACTCTCCAATATGGACTCTAGTAGCCAATTCCTGGCAGAATTGGCCAGATAAAACAGAAACATCAAGATGGGAACTAAGGTCAAGGCCATCTCAGATCATTCTCCTTTTCTACACAGCTCCACAGCGGGTACCTCCTACACCCATAATCTTGTCAACGTGGGGGGAGCTCATGCAGCAAAACCAATCATCCCAATTAGGGATGAGGATGATGCCTTGAACAACAAGGAGTTTTAAAAATTGGATGGTTGTGTCGAGATTGCAGGCCAGAAACACTGAACTTACTCAGGAAATCTGGGAATTCAGATTGCAATTACCAACTGCAAATTCCTGAGTAGATAGTATGGGCAAAGACATTAAGAGCATAGCATCTAGTCAAGCTTTATTTAAAGAAAAGCCTAACAACCTCAAAAAACAAAGTAGCCAATGCTCACCCAGCTTTGACAAAAGAAAAGTAGGAAAAACACTGTCCATTTGGCCAAAAACAGTTTGGAAAAACTATGGGCCGAATTCAGGCATCAGAATCCAGTAGTTTAGAGCATAATTATCAAACCAAATCATTAGAAATCAATACCAATGCAGAAACTGATATCTTGAACCTCTGTTATATGCCTAGAGTACTGGCAGCAATCCCAACTCCAGACACATCCCAACGGGAAAGAGCCAATTATGAGTGACAATACACTAAGATGCTCAAGAAGAAGTACAATGCCTGTGTCCAAAACAGGGCGAGATGACTTAAAACCATTGAATCTACCCAAGTTTGATAAGAATGGAAACGTTCACTCTTTCCTCAAGCTATTTGAAAAAGCAACGAGAGGAGCCTCAGACCATGCTAAAGGATCAGCACTGATTAACTCACTCGATGCCCATAGCTGTGACCTCGTTATGCCCTATTTGGGCGACGGTTGGTCTTATATGGATGCTAAAATTGCAATAACCAAACAGTTTGGAGGGCCTGAGAAACTAGAAACCCGAAAAAGAGAGCTTCTTAATATTGAATTCAAACAGAATGAAACTATTAAGGATTTTGCAAATAGATTATTCCATGAGGCACAAGTTCTGCGTGGGTGCAATGCAATAGATAAGCTTGAAACCAAGATTGCATTGGAGCATGCAGTTATGCCCTTCCGTGAACTGCACAATGTCATGTTGCCTGCATTCAATGGAAGCTTGGAAATCCAAGGCCTCCCAACAACTTGAGAAGCTGTTCCCGTAATTTCAGCACACCTAATCAGGCCAAGGATCAGCAAAAATTCCAATTTTTGGGCCCAAAAAACAATACAATGTCGACAAGGGGAAAATTTCCAAAATACAAACCAAAAATTTGAGCTAAAACAGCAAATAGGGCCGATTACATGCTACAAAGGTGGTCAATTAGGGCACTTTGGTAATCAATGCTACAGACGGTCCAACAAAAAGCCTGGGGTCAACTTTGCTTTAGAAATTAACAGTGACAGTGAGGCAGGAAAAGAGCAGGTGGAGTAGAGGCGGAATGCTCTAACTCCACCAATTTTCAAACTGTTCCACCTGATCCTGACGAACTCCTTAGGGCCAAAGATGTTGCTGAAAATAACCATATTATGGCTAATAATGTCATGATGGTCACTACTCAGGCCGCCACAAAAGCAATTAAACCCTTGAAAATAACCATAGAAGCCCGAGCAGAGGTATCAAAACCTTACGCATAGCAAATTATTGACCAGGGTTTGGATCTACAACACAAATACTTAACCAATATACCTAAGCTTAAAAACGTTCAAGTGGCTATTCCCATGAAGACCTTAGCAGATAACTTCCCAGATATCTGCTCAAGCCTGAAAGCACACCTGGAATCCGGCAATAGCTACAGCATTCACACAAAAAATACCTCTGAAAACTACTCTGAATGTACTTTTGTGGACATAGCAGTGAACAAGGCGCAAGTTTGGGCCATTGTTGATAGTGGCGCTCCTATCATTATAGTCAGTACAAAATTGGTTAAAAACTAAAAATTGCGCACGATGTTGCTCATTGCCAGGAATATGGAACTGCTGGAGCGCATACCACCAAATCGCTGGGTGCCTACGGTACCCTACCACTCCAATTTGGATCCATTGTAGTAAAGGCACCTGCCATAGTGTTGCCAAATACAAACTATGATATCCTAATTAGGACTGATTTCCTAAGAAGATATGGAGTTATTACCAATCATATGGATGATACTCTCACCATTCTTAGCCAGACTATTCCACTTTACTATAACAGGGATAAGGAATTTGAGAAAAAGAAACCTGGCCTATTCATAAATCTGGCCTACAACGATGGAGTCATCCTAATAATGTATTCCAAAACTTGATCAAAGATAAAACCACTTACCACTCATATTAATGAGTCAAATGGCATTCCACTTTGATTGAATAAGACCAACACTATACCATCCAGAGAACAAGTAATCGTCCCAACAGGACTAACAATTAATATCCTGGAAGGATTTTATGGTAAAATATATCAACCATGGTCTAAATCCCAATGTTAACCAAACATTGCCCCTGGTATTATCCTTCCAGGCCATGTAGAAATACATATCTTGTGTGAAAACCTGCAAATCAGCCCATTTCCATCAGGTGACATCAAATAATTGCTTTTCTGCATCTGTTCCCTACCACAAAAATTCACTCATTCAATGAGGTCAGAACTTTTGTCAAATTAGAACTTCCCAATAAGGACCAACTCAGCATAAATAATGTTGTCCCTATGGCTGATCCAAGCAACCTGACCAACTCCAAGAAAGGCCAAGCTCAGGAGTTATTCTCTAAATATAAAGAAATATCTGCACAAGATGAAATTGACCTGGGTTGTGCTAATGATGTCACCCACAAAATTGATACTGGAGGTCAAAAACCTATTTGATTATGCATGATTGGACGCTCAAAATTATTAGAAGAAGTAGTATCCAAGGAGATTAAGGAACTCCACAATCACGACATACTAGCCCTTAGAAAAAGACCATGGGCAGCACAAGTTTTAATAGGAAAAGGCCTGACATCAAAAGGACTTAAAGAATCACTACCCACTGGCCAAATTCAAAGTTAAAAACAAAGTTCTATTCTGCAACACCCACGGATTGGGATGAATGCAAAAGTTAAATCGCAACTGGGTCAGGACATCTGAAGTGATTGAGAAAACGTCTAAGTTCATATACACCATCAAGGATATTAGGACTGGACATATATACAACTGAGTCCATGAAAAATTCCTAAGAAGGTTTAATAAGCGGGCTGATTAAGAAAATAAAATGTTGAAAAAATATATAAAAAATATATATAAACCCATATAAACCAAAAACTTAACTAAAACTCAAAAAACAAAAAAATACTTATAGTTCTATACTAATTAATTTTTAGTTTGCACTTGAAGTTGGGGAGGGGATCCAACTTCAGACTTGACAAGCTTTCAGCCAGTCATTTTTCAGACCATCGGCAGGTCCAGCCAAAGTTACCAAATAGAAAAACCAACACTATTCTCATTGGGCATTTATACCAATAAGAAAAGACCAACGTTAGCTAATTGGGATTCTCAGGGCTTATGTAGAAGTCAAAAGGGGGGAAATGTCAGATTCTGGTGGTTGACTCAAAAAAACCTTCAACAACCATCAGATCAGGCCAATTACCCTCTCAACGCTTGAGCTAAGGCCTATTGCAATTATACAACTTGGGCCAATTATCTCAATGACGACTTAATTGAGTAATTTATCAGGTACTCAGCCTGAAAACACTTGCATATTATGGCCGATTCTGATGCATCAAATCTTGGCAATTGGTCCTAATTATCAAAAACAAACCATTCAATAGTATACGAAATAATTTGGGACCATCTAGTACTAAAAAAAGTATACAAAATAATTTGGGGACAACACAAAGTTATGTTTAAAAGTCCCATGGACAATTAAACAAAAAAACAACGTTATCATGTTTCTGCCTGAGGGCAAAATTTGTATGCCATACATGTAATTGGCACAATAGCACTTACGTGGACCACCTGAAGGGGTAACTTAAGGCTAATGAGGATGAGGCCTGCTGACGTCCTGATTAGGGGTGCATCATTTTATATACTTGAGGCCAAAATTTCACAGAAGGTGTCTCATCAGCAGTAGATGAAACTGAAATCCTGAAGATCTTAGGACAACTTTGCATGTTTTTATCACAATTTTTGTACCTGAAATCCTCTCAATTTTGGGAGTATTTTGCCACCAATGAACCTAAGAAAAGGTTTCAGTCGTAGGTTAAACTGAGTGGCAAAATAGCTGTTGAAATTTTGTGCTGGATGTGGCCAGGAGATTCCCTAGAGATATAAATACCAGCGCCTGGCCTAATGACCATTATCTAATAAATAGCTTTATAATAAAAGTATATTTATTTTATCAATTCTTAATTTTCTCTTTGAATCCTTCCCTGGAGAAAGTGTTGACAAACTGGATGGATTAAATTCTCAGTTTGTAAAGAAGCCTGCCTCAGAAGAAGTTCCCAAACCTGAAGTAAAAATTGCACCTGAAATCAGCTAGAAGAGTTGAAGCGAATTTAATAGGCCTAGTAAATTGTTAAATGGTCTGAATCCCATAAACTACAGGAGCTATTGAGGATCTAACTTTGGAACTTCAGCTTGAATAGACGTGCAGAATATTAATTTCCAACTGAGTGATCCTCATATTTTGACACTAGTTTTTAAGGTTTGATCTATTATGTGATGACATTGCAGCCGAACCTCCATATGAAAATTGACCCTCTTATATATCTTTGTGGATCTGAAATAATTTGCATTCTGCTGGTGATAATATGATGTGCAAACTAAATTAAGCTGATGTGAGCATATGAGGTTCAAAGGTGAATATTACTAAATTGGGAAACCATCCAATTCTAAGAGTCACTTGAAGCCACAATGCAAGGCGCATTTCAGGAGTGCCATCTCTCAAACCTGAAGCTAAGAAGGATATTGATAAATCTAATAATAACTCAATATCAGCCAAAGGTACAATGGCCTAAAACCCAGAAACAGGGCCTAGTACAAAGGTCCCTGAACATCAAGGCTTAGGGTTAACCACCACAAGATGAAGATCAAAGCTATAAAAATTAGCCCAAATGAATGAATCTACTAAAGCAGTAGTCAGAAGATGTCTGACTAGAGTATCTTAAAATTCTGATATAATACTCTAAATTCCCAATTATATTACAATCCATCATTTATTATATATCTTGAATTTCTATTGATGTTAAAATACTTCACGTTTCAACTTAATAAAAAGCTTTTCTATAGATTCTTAATTCTTTACTTTTTGTTTTACTTAAGTTGTATTAAAAGTTTTAATCGCCTATAACCAGTCTATATTAATCAATATTCCTTGTTTCCATAAACCAGTCTGATAACTGCCCTGTTAGAAGAAGACACTCTCTGTTGCAGATATCTTGGTGCTGATAACGCCAAGGGAGAGGTTGGAAAGTTTACTGTTGAGCCCTAAGGGCAAATGCATGTTGAGAATGTCTAATATTTTCAAGAAATTTGCTGTGGTGCAGACAGTTTATATAAAGAATTGATGCTACAATGGTTAGCATCAAATAAGGATTTTCTCATTGAGAATGATTGTGATGTTAGCGAAGGTTATCTGGTGCCTAATCTGCACAGAGTAAGCCCCCTGAGAAGTGATTCAACTATAAATTTAAGCAATATAAGGTCGGTTCACTGTCCCCAGAAATCTTGGGGTGGCCCAGAAATATTACTAACACCATAGAATACTTAACTAGGTGACTGCCAGCCTGGACTTAGAATTACAATTGACTCTTTGAATATAAGTTTTTTGAGCCTTGGAAACCTGAAGAATATTGGAGGTTTCATTTTACCAGGTAATATTACTAAAATTGGAAAAATAGTATAGAATATATTTATAATTTGGACAAATTAGGATTAAAAGCTTGGATTATATCTAGTAACTCTCCGTGCTCATCCCTAGTAATACTAAAATTACAGGGAGAATTATAAAAAATGACAAAATGATAAATACCAAATTTTTAGCAGTCCTAAGATCAAAAGTAACATATGGTATTACATATAAGAGCCTTAAACTTAATTTCATTATTTTTCTAAATAAACTTTTTTTCTCGTTGAAATCACTATTGCAACTGATTTGATTCAAGGCTAGGTAAATTTAATAATCAACATGAGAAGATGAGCGTGCACCTGACATTGGTTAAAGGTTGGGCGAGCTTAATAAATGACACAAGGTCAGTAATTGTACTGTCCAAAGTTTGTAAACGCCCCAGCAACACCAGTGGCCAAGATAAAACAAAGAAAGCAGTGGCGAATATTTGCTTTGGATTTTAGCCTGACAAGCCAAATGCAACTAGTTCATCAAGACTCCGCATTCCCAGCCCCTGTAATCAGTGAAGCACATGGTTCAAGATTTTCTGTATATAAACTTAATGCACTTTGGGAAAAACTTTTGTGGTGATGTGCACAACCACTTCCCAGCTGCTGTCTATGTTGCACCAATCTATGACCCATGGATGGTTGGATTTGGGTTTATATCTGCACAAGCAGCAGATGAAGCTGTACAGATGAATGCAATGGTTGATCTCCCAGATGGTCAATGGGTGGTTGAAACAAAGTGCACACATTGTACTAAATCCAACCAAATCTTTGTCATGTTTGACTTCATCCCCACAACAATGAAGCGTACAGCGCTAGAGCACCACCTCATGGTTGGACTTAGAAGCTATGGGGAACTTTACTCCTTTGAAACGCTACGCTTCACGCTTATGCTGGAGCTGTGCATAGACATAGTGATTGCAGTGATTACCCCATCTGTGGTCATCATGGAAGACTTAACCCAAATTTACCCACACCACTGTTTTGAATATTGATGGGCAGGAATTCTGCCCATTTCACATTATGGTGGATAGCTCACCCCCTATCTGCACTTTTTGTCATGCTTTTGGCCATAAGGCGCACACCTGCCCTTCCAGAGAGGGCTTAAATCAAAACTAAATCCCCCAGCGCAATGGGAAGCGCCGACTCCCATTCCAGAATGGAAAATGATACTAACGCCGCATTTCCATGGGGCGTACAGAGGTGTTACATTTAGGTAAAACCTGTACCCACAAGAGCGCAAAAAGGCCAAAAAGGCCCATAGAGTGGCAGCCAAGGCAGCGGCATTAAGATCATCCATGATACCGCCTTCCCAAACCCTACTGACATCAAGTCATTCAAGGCAGAAACGGCTCAAGAATCTGTTCACCAATCAGATGGGGCCCACCATCCTGTGGAATAAATGTTTAAGTTGAATTCACCTGTGCAAAGTTACTATGTACTGATTGAAACTGATTTCTTTTTTAGCACAAGTGGTGCCCAACCCAAAAAGGGGGAGCCGCCATGCATATTTATTTGCAAATTAACCAAATAATAAAAATTATTAAAAATGAAAATCTCCTAATATGGCACCTCAGCTAACAGCCTAGGAAGCCATATAAGAAGGTGAGGAAGCTTTGGGGAAACTTTTGTTCAGCGCTGCAATAGCTGGCAGACCATGGTGGACAGCATTTGGTGGGAACATCAGCAACATTGGTTATAAAGGGTTTAGTTGTGGGTATTGAAACTGATTCCCCCAACCCAAACCCCCCAAGTTTTTGTCAACATCTGATGGTGCACCGTATGTGCACATTACACAAAAAAGTTGACCCAAATCAAAAAAAACACCAAACCTAAAGTAAATACACAACAAAAGTGAGTCTTAAGGACAATTACACTCTGCCAGTGACCCTTGCGCAAAACAAGGATGCTGAGAAAACTGGAAAAGCAGTCCATGAAGGGCAAGGGGGCCCTTCCCATTGCACTTAAGGTGCAATGGGGGGATCCTTAATAATAGGGACGTTGAACATCTCTGGACTAAGGGTCTTGCCATCCTGGGCTAGGAAACTGAGTTTTGAAAAAATAGTTTACCTGTTGACATCCTGGCCATTCAGGAATCCCACTATCCACATGATGCCGAGGAATATGGGCAATCATGCTCTTCCCCCTCCTTTCTTTTTGGTCGCCACACTGTGGGGTGCTTATATGTAAAACCCATAGTGTTAAATTTATTTCTATTTTTTACCTTGATGGACGTATGTAGGCTGTGTCCTTTTAGTGGGATGACGAAATGCACGGTATTGTTAATATTTTTGCCCTGATCTTTGTGGGGGTAAATCAGGAATTCATCTTGACCATAACTTCCCTCCCACCTCCACCTGATCCATTTGTGGTGGGCGACCTGAACTGCCGGACCAACCTGGCCACTGAATGCTGGACTTCAACGCCTACCCCCCTGCAGAGGCAAATAAAACTCTGCATTCTAAAAGCCACCTTGGGACTTTTTGATTCCTCCCCAAGTGTGCACCGCTACTACTCAACATGTTCCGTCCACATGTGCACAACAGTCAGATGATGTCTATGTCCCAGAGTGACCTCATTTTTCCCTAATGAGCTTTTGCCCCAGCTTGCATACTTTAATGCGATAATGTCAATTTCTACAACTATAGGATGATGTCGATTCCCTTCACTTTGTCAAACCCAGTGGCACAGGAGACAATGTGGTTCAAACTTCGCCCAGCTAAGATCACGTCGCTCAGGTTTTTCATAGATGGACACTGAAACTTCAGCACTGGAGTTTGCCACACCATTCTGTATGGACCCACTTTCTACCTGGTCAACTTTCAAAGCAAACACCATCCTTCAGGCATGCCACCTCTCATTGCGTCACCCATAAGCTGCATCAGCATTATTTAAGTGCATGCTTGCAGAAGTAGACTACCTGGAGTCTAATGTCCCTGCTGCAGGCTAAAGCCCATCTTGGTGTCATAAGTGGACAGAAGTGTCTGCTCATCTCAAAGCACTGGTAAGACAACACAAAATTTGCGTTTGTGTTCATCTCAAGGCAAAAAATATTATAGCTGGTGACACATGCCCACCTATTTTTTCGCAAATTCTTTGCACTGCGACAGAGCTTGGCCTGCACACAAGTGAGGCGGTTAGACCACTCCATCAGTGAAACTTCAGCCAAAGTGGCAATAAAAAATTCAAAAATTACTACTCTGATTTGTATCAATCCGATACAGCTGAACTGGCTAAACTTGATGAGTTTCTCAATTGCGCACATACCTGCACCATTTCCCAATAACAAGAGTTGATAAATTTAAATTTAACTTTATATGAGGTATGCTGCCCAGGGAACATACATTACCAATACTTAATGAGCAAAAGAACCAAATGAATGAACAAATGGAACAATAAATCAAAAACAAAAACTCCAACCAGGCGGGGAGTGGAATACCGCTAACCCACCATGGCAGAGGGTGAGGGAGGTCAGAAAGCTCTTCTACAGACATATTCTTTATAACAGAATCAACATAGTTGTAGAGACGGACAAAAGCGGAGAGCCAAAGCGTTGGGGCATCAGAATGGTGGGTGTGGATAGTGGTGAAATATTGGTCCTCAATTTTAAGATCAGCCTAAAAGTTAGCTTCAACGAATTCCTTTTAGGTGATGTTCAGCTTGAATGCAGGCTTCAGGGAGTTGGGAAAAATTGGTTATATTTTGGCGGGTGATTTTAGCAGATGGGTCAAAATCTGCTAGATTTGCCACATGCATGGCCACATCTTTGGCATCTTTAAACAATTTTTTTGATTTCATGCCATACTGCATTGGGGAAATCAGGGGGGAAGTCAAGTGTGGACAGTCCTTTATGGTATTGAGAAACTGACTAGGCCATTACTTTGCGTAGGTTTGGGCAATGGGGTGAGGTTACCGCTGATAAGGCGATCTGGTGGTCACTTTGGTAGGAGATGGCATTGGATTTAGGAGCAAATTGCTTGTGTGATAACATTTTGTGAAAATCAGAATTGTAAGATTAAGCCCAACCATAATTGAGTTGGCTGAGAGGTTCACTAAATACCTCATTTGTGACAACATTACATTATTTATCAATTTCAGCCAATAGGTCCCATGAATTTTGGTTCACAAAAATGGAAGATGGAGAATTTGGGTGGGTAGGAATCGAACAGGTTGCTTGGGTGCAAATGGTGGTCCAGGCCTGATTATGATTGGCGTGGGCGAAATTGGGTGGGCTAATGTGGGATGGTGATTTGGTGGGGGCCAATATCCCACTCTGGCACATTGAACAAGAACGTTGAGTGAGAGGGTGCAACAAAACGCTCCATTCAGATTCTGCTGAATATGGCTCAGAAGCCACACCAGAGGAAGTGGCATGGGGCAGGATTTTTTAATGGTCAAGTCCAAAAAAGAGAGGACAATTTTGGCAACAAATATCCACCAAAGTCCAAAAGAAATGCTTAGGTGCCGCTGCAATGTGAGCATGGGAGGATTTGTTGGGCTATGGCAGGGTGGTGTTGGATTATGGTGGCAGCGGCATGAGGTGCAGCAAGGCGCTCAGCACCAGAAGGAACGGTGAAGACAAGGCTTGGCTGTGTCCCATAAACCTGAAGCCCTGCCATCAGCTGATTATATTAATTATGGGGTGGGAGGTGAGATGGGAGGGATGCAAAGGACACTACCTATGTGGTGTCTGGAAGAAGGCGAATATGGGTAGTAGGGATGGGAGTATTCTTATAAATAAGGGGAGTTAAATCCACTGATGGAGCATCCTCTTCTGTTGTGAAGCCAATATCAAAATAGCCCTTGAATGGGAAGAAATTGATAAATCAAGACAGCGCAAATGCAGTGGTGGCCAACTCAATAATTGCCTTGTTGACATACGGGAATAAACGCCTGTAGTCAACTTGTAGGAAAAATCAGATAGTGAAGTGAGGGAGGGCGAGAGGATGGGGGCGAGAAGAATGGATGCGCGCCAGGTGGAGTGCCAAGTCCCATGAGGGGACAAAACAGCCTGAAGAATTTGGCAGACTATTCAACCCTGTGTGAACATGTTTGCCCATAGGGCGCAAGACGCCAGGTGGTGGAGCACCGCTACCCCACATTGAAGCAACAGGCAATGGATCTGCGGACGTTTTTAGTAAAATGGGCATGGCTAGATGCCTTGTAAACTGAACTTTAGTTTGTAAAATTCGCTTGAATTGAGATCAATGGAGTTAATAAATTTAATTACTCAGGATGAACTATGGTATGCCATTTGTGGTGCACAGCACAGGAAGTGCACAGGTCCAGATGGGATTCCATATGAGTTTTACAGGAGATATTTTAATTATTTCTCTTCTTTATTGCTTGTATTAATGAACAAGTGTCTTTTAGAAACGCACCTCCTTCCTGAGAGACAGGAGGCCTAGATGATAGCGCTGTATAAGAAAGGGGATAATCTGGATTTGGCAAACTGGCGCCCCATATCACTCACTAAAACAGACACTAAGTTATTCATAAATTATGGCCACCCAGCCAGGAGAAGTTGTCTCTGATGTAATATCCTCTGAATGATTTGGTTTCATCCCCAAGCGGTTAATATGGGACAGTATACACGCTGTAGCCAACGTCTGCTAATCCATGGCTACTGAGGCTTGTGTTCTTAGACTAACAGAAAGCTTAGGTTAGGGTCAACTGGAATTACCTCAAAGCCTGCCTCTACAACTTCCACATTCCCCACCTGTTCATTAATTGGGTGATGTTGCTATTAGAATTTGCCACAATGGCTGTGCGTGGCCCTGGTTTTATTACTGATGTGTTCACCCTCAAAGGGTTCTCCGCCCAGGTGACTCATTAAGTTCACTCTTATACAACTTCATCCTTGACCACTGTTACACAATGTAAATGCCACCTTGCTGGTGTCCATGTGCAAGGCCAAGCACTGGTTAAGATGCTGGCATTTTCTGACGATTGTGTGGTGGTATTTTCCTAAAAACCATGATGCATTCACGCTGGAGGCAACTATTCAGGATTACTCAAGGGTCAGTAACGCGGCCCTTAACACCTCCAAAATAAAGTTATTCTCCTTGGCCAGTATTAGGTCTGCTGGTCACCAGTACCTTGTTACCTACCTGCTTCAGCAGCTAGCTCATAGTCTCACTTGCCCCACCCACCCCGTACTGCCCTGCTTGTGTTCCCTTTTATGCCAAGACCCACTGTTGGTCCAGTGCTCCATTTGAAAGTGCAGCTAAAGATGTCAGACATTTGCCCTCCCAGCTTCAAAATAAGAATGTTTTGGGTCAAAGTTATCCAAAAAGGGGAAATTTCAGCCATTTGCAAGCTTGTGATACTAATATAAAGGATTTTAATGATACTAACAATTATATCAGCTGTCAGGATTCCCACCCAAATGGCGGATTTGGATACGTTGAATAATAGGAATCAATACCAAACAGACCACAATTCTGTCAGGATAATCACTGATGAAACTCGACAGCTATCAAGGTTGGCAATCATTCCCACTTTGACCCATGAGCCTAAACTTCTGTTGGGCACCATCCCTGACAAAAGTTGACTTTGACCAAAATTGGCAATCACCCTGACCAATATGCCAGAATCCTGCTCCCTCGGAGGCACTCAATGTCAGGGTTCAAACCTGAGCTATGAGGCGAGATCTATCAGATTGACTAAATTAATTGGTGCTTGTACCAAATTCCCGATTGGTTTATCTACTAGATCTATCCTTGGAAGGCTTAGATGGTCCCTTATCAAATCCCTCAACAACCCTTAAAAAGCAGGTATTAGATAATAAACTTTATGCTTTTTTCTCTCCTTT
>JAKSZP010018998.1:0-51135 GCA_022478985.1 Massospora cicadina | reverse complement strand
CCTGCGGGTTCTTTTGCGGGGTTTCCCGCCATATTTGCTAATAGTTTTCGTAAATCTCTTTAGTGGAGCTAAATTTCAGGCTGAATTGATTTTCGAAAAGTGATGCTTAGCAGAAAGAGATTCGAAATTTTGGGGATTCTTTCTTTTATTCAGCTGATTTTAACTAATGATATAAAGACCTTTGATGATAACAACTTCATTATTTTATTGTAGGGCTACTATCTTTATACAGTTCCATAATTTTATTATATAAAAGTT
The DNA here is from genome assembly GCA_022478985.1 of Massospora cicadina. NCBI lineage: Eukaryota > Fungi > Entomophthoromycota > Entomophthoromycetes > Entomophthorales > Entomophthoraceae > Massospora > Massospora cicadina. The sequence goes on along the minus strand of JAKSZP010018998.1, from coordinate 50,877 downwards.
CTTACCTGTGCAGTTGTGCTTTGAGCCTAAGCGGCGATTGAAACAATTGTCAAAATGTGAAAATTGGCGGTAGTATACCTCCATTCACAAGAAAACCTAAATTTCCCAAAAACTTCTATTGGAGGCATTTTATGTAAAACCATGACTTTATCTGGTTATGGTTGGATTTATTCTTTTGTTACCTTATGTCCTAAAAACTAAAACTCTTATTAAAAAAGGCTCACTTGGTAAGCTTCTTTTTAAGATGCTGTTCTTAGGCGTTCAAATACTTGCCTCAAACTATTGAGAGGGGAGCCAAAAATTTAGGAAAAGAATTTATATCATCTAAATATACCATGACGCAGAACACTTTCAGATCCCTAAGAATTCCATCCGTGGCTTACTGGAAAGTAGCAGGGGCGTTGCATAGCCCCTGCGGCATATAAGTAGGCTTGAAAATCCCTCTTTAGTGATATAAGCACGCTTAAATTAGTTCTCCAGGGCTAGTTCTACTTGACAGTACCCGCTGGCCAAGTTCATTGCTGAGAAGGACCTAAAACTGACTAGAATCATAAGGGAATTGTCAATTCTGGGCAAGGGATAGCTGTCTCTTCAGGTGATTGAGTTATATTTCCATTAATCCATCTCATCCAATTAATCCCATCTTTCTTCTTCACCAGGATCATAGCGAGGCTCAAGGGATAAGCAAAGGCTTCAACAAGCCAGCTTCTAGAAGTTATATCAACTCAACTTCTACTTTCACTTCTTTCACCTTAAATTTTTTGATAAGTCTTTGCCCATATGGGCATAAAATCTCCTGTTTTTACTCAATAGGTTACTCTATCTATTTTCCCAAAATCGTAGGGTCCAGAGGAAAATATGCAATATTATTTTTAAGTTTCTTCTGAGGCCTTCCGTTCAGCGTTGGTAAGTTATTAGCCAATGTTATGTTTGATGGTGGCTTTAGTGGTAAGGTCTTCTAGCCCAAAATCTCAAAGGCTACCAAATTTATGTAAACTATTTACCTTGTATACAGGAAGAAGCTAAACATAATCTATAGGATTTTTTCCCCATGGTGCAAGTAGTTGAGGTCTGATTATCTAACAAAACCATGATGGCCCCTGAATAAGCCAGATCAAAAATGCCTGGGAAGGGCTTTATCTCATCGATGGATGGATTATCTACCCTAAGATTTTTTAATATGTCAAGGAGGTATGTGTAATTAAATCTGGGTATCTACAATAACTTGCTCCTGAGCTGGTACTACCACCTTATATGTAGTGAATAAAGACATTCCTTCTTGAGCTTCAGTAGTTGTTGTAATTTCATTTGACCACATTATCCAACTTATTGACCAATTAATGAATTTGACAATTAATTACAATTGTATATCTCAGCAACAGTCACCAACTAGAGAAATTATAGTGAGGAATCATCCCCAATGATATTGGGCACAAATTTGATGAGGGAATTAACAACCAATAGTTTAATTATAGCAGGGAACAATTTAATATCTCAGCAAAAGTTGCTGACTAAAGATATTCTTGTTAGGAATCATTCTCATTTAATTTTGAGTAAGAATATAATGTGGGAGCAACACCCAATAGCTGAATTATGGGAATTTTTCAAAGTGAATGGATGGGGAGTTGCAAGAAACTACCTAAGCATTCTAACCCCTGGTGGTAAGTGGTAGGATCATCCTTGGCCAACACAATTTTCTCAGATTTATAAAAGCCAATAAATTGATTGCTAAACAGCTGAGGATTATGCTACCTAAGAAAATCAAGTTGAAGATACATGAGGAGATTTGGTACCTTAAAATTTGAGTGTTTAACCAGTATAGGAGAGCAAATAGACCCACTGGACAGCTGAAAAGTTGTGTGTCAATTTTTACTACAAAACCCCCAAATATACCCTAATAAAAATTAGAAAAAACTTGATAATAACTAAGTTGTTTTACATTGGTTCTCTAACAAAACTCTTGGGATAAGAGTGCAAGGATCAGATATCCTTAGGCTGTTATTTTTAAGTCTTCGCTTGGCTCTGTGATAAGAGAATAGGGAAAGTGTTCCCTACCAATATCAAAGTATATTTAAGACGAAGAAGCACTGTCTAGCGTTGGACAATTCACTCAATGTGGCTTTTAGGAAATCAACTATAATAATAGTCTTTATACTATTATTGCCCCAGTTCATGTATTATCAAACTATTAATGCAAATATCCAGGAATCTGTGTATTTGAAGTCAGGGAGCAGAAGCGAGCAACCATCTAGCGGCCCAGAATTTAACAGCGGTCAAGAGAGGCACTATCACATGTGGTCCTTCTAAGTGATAATCTGTTCAATATAGAGTTTGGTCATCTTCCATAAGGCATATCCTTTCCTTAGGTTTGTCCTTCCTGGTGATGAATGTTTGAAAAATAAGCGGTACCTGATATCAAAGTATAGACAAATAGGACTCAGATAGTTTGCTAATTACCAAATGTTCAAGTATAAAACTGAGTCTTAATGATAGTAGAGGATTTGTTTATCAAGAACCACAGCATAGCCATTGTAGGAAGCTTCACAAAAGATATGGGTAATTTTAAATAAGCACCAAGTGACCTAGTGCAATGTGTCCCTGAGGTTCTATACTCAACATTATGTTGGAGGTCAGGTGAAACTTATATTAACTGACCAGCTTGAAAAATATAACTTTTAATAGAGACAGTGTATATAATTGTTTGGACTATAACTTGACCACTCAGACTTTCATTTTAGTGACCGGGTCCCCAAATTGTGGTTGTAGGGTAGTGAAAAGATTTAGAGGGACGCAGAGGGTACAATAGTAATCTAAATCACAGTCCTTATATCAATTTATATATCAGCGTAATCACTGGTAGAGGGTGCAGAAGATGCATTAGCCCAAGAAGTAGATTGGTGAATCTTAAGGTGATTCTCAACTTAAGGACCTCTCCCTTCAGGTTGATATGGCTTTTCCATCTTCCTCAGTGAATCTCTTGTAACATTATTAAGTGGTATGCCATTATCTTCCACAGTAAGTACTTTGTATATTATTCTTGTTAGCCTCCTTCTTCTCAAGAGCATTGAACTGAGGAAGTTGTTTGGGAGAGTAGCTGTGGTTGAAGGCCTTCTGAGTAGACTGGCGAGGATCTCAATAAAAGCCTCTTTAATGCCCAAGATGCTCGTGAAGTTTCTCTTAATCACATTAATATAATACTGTAAGTCAGGCATGGTGCTAAGCTGAGATGGTAGCAGTAATAGCGGCTTCAAGGGACATATGGTCACAAGTGAACAAGTCTTGGCCTCATAATAAAATTGATTGGCGTATTTAGTTGGGTTTTTCTCCATGTTTAATATAAATACCCAAAAAGGCTTGCTTCTGTGATAAATGGGTCTGATCACTCTAAGTTTTTTTATCAAGGTAGTATTAACTTGGCTCCAGGTTTATCTGTTCTTTTAGTGAGGAATTATGATATCTTGGGTGTTATGACTTAACAGGTGTTAAAGTTTTTTTACTGTGGTTGGGTAACCTCTTCCTTAGCACTTTTATAAACATAATGGAAATATGAGATACCTCCTTCACTGGGGTTGTACTACTCTTCTAAATTAAGGCTAAACTCTAGTAGAAACTGGTGTGAATAAAACGTTTTCAGTGTTCATGAGAGGTGCTGAAATTATGGACTTGATATTGTTAAATTTGGTGGGTTTAATTTGATTAAGTTGAGCCCAAAAAACATTCACATGGTACTGTAGGTCTGTGTTTTGACATTAATATGGTAGAGGTGTCTTATATGCGCAAGTTGTTCCTTAAGCTCGTGCAAATATAGCCTCTGGGCTTTTATAGCCGCCTTATCAAAGAGTCATTTAGCCTTAAAGGTCTCTAAATGACTAATAAGTTTGATAAGATGATCACTGATATTGAAAAAAAGTCCATACAGTCAGAAGAAATTACTGACAGCCTTGAGTCTATCAGCCAAAGCGCTAAAAATTAGGTAGGGTTGAGATGACAACCTTCAATATTCATGCTACAGCCATGGGCTACAGCTACAACATGAGATATTATTTTTGAGTGGCAATATCCTAGATAATACTTAATCATTATTAAGAAGTGTCATCTTCAGGTTTAGTTACGGTAGTTCCAGGAGGGTTAGCAGGGCCAGAGGTCCCTGAGGGCCCTGAGGGTGGGAGGTCCAGCTTCTTAAAGCTGGGAGGCCCTGATGATCCATGTGACCCAAGAGGTCCAACGTCCCAAGGTGGCCCCAGCGGCTCAGGTGGTCCTGTTGATCCCAGGGTACATATAAGCCCACAATCCCTTTTAGGCCCATGGATCCCAGTGGGCCCTCGCGGCCTGGAGGACCTTGGTAGCCAGGGGGGCCTTTGGGACCAGCAGGGCCCTTTTCTCCTGGATGAGCTTGTTTTAAGACTTCCTTGAATTTCGCAAAAAGACATCATACCCATTGTTTTTTGAGGAAAGAAATATGATCCAAGATTAACGTGATAGTCTGTCTGACCTAAAGGTAAGCTTCAGCTATGGCGGCGTCCACTTGGGCCAAAAGTTTATTATGTAAGTACGTGAAGGCTCTTTGATCCAGTAAGGTCATCTGGAATCAAACTTTGAAATTAAGCGCCAACTTTAAGACTAGAATTTCGGTTCTTTTGATTAATTGATGAAGATTGATAGAATATATAGGTAGATGAATGGAGGAACTGAATCAGGTCCAATTATCCATGTAATTCTTGGTAGTGTAACTCTAAGGCTTAATTTGAAAGATGTCCGGGTGTACAAAGTTTTAAATGTATTGATCTTCGCTGACTCTAGTAAAACATCCTTTGGGCATAATTATACAATCAAGAATTGATGTATGATTGGTCTGAAGTTAGAAATTCGAATCTGATATTCTCTTTGGTTTACTAGGGACATTTATCCTCTATACTCAGCCATAAACTCAAGTGTAGCTAGAAATGGACACCTACTTCAAAGTGAGCATTGTGATCCAAAGGGTAATTCTTATAGCCCCGTTATCTTAGTAGATTTTTTGATCTGAATTATTGTTCATTTTCTTGTAGCCCTCACTTTTTAATGGCAACTTGGAAGACCTGAAGGAGGCACCAGTTTTTTGTCAGAACAATGGATAGAAGGGCTGGATGAAGGAACAGGCTTTGAAGCTGCTTAAAGTCAAACGTGTTAATTTTAATAAAGATACAGCAAGGGCAGATCTACTGTATGGCAAAAGTCCGCTGAATAACCTCAGTAAGTCTTAGTAATAGGAAGCTTATTAAAATTATTTTTAAGTAAAAAACGAAAAAAGGTTTATTTGAAACTTTTAGTATTTATACGCTATGGGGGCTTAATAGGTCTGGTATGTTCCATTTTAAAACAATGATAAGGATCTCCTTGAGCTTCAGGAAGAGACAGAGGATAAGATGACTACATTTTTGACATTTTTAAATTCTTGAACTCCACGGTGGCCTCAATTCACCTTGGTTTTAGTTAATTCTAGATCTTTCCTCCTTTTATCTGTTAACTCAGAGTATTGCGACACAGAAATTTGTTATTGAAGATTGTAGCAATGGTTTATAGGTGGGATTTGACTTCAACCTTATTCAAATCTGTCTTAATCATCGGTTCTGTTCAACAAAAGTGGTGAGCATACTAAAAAGTACAGTGAAATATGGCTCCTTTTTTTAGTACTAGATGATTCCAACCCGAGGGGGGATTCATCGATGTGAAACATGGCTCCTTTTGGTAGTTAAACTGTAACCTAAACATCTAATTATGCCTCTGCCCACAAAGTCAAAGGATATATTGGAAAGAAATCAAGAACAAGATCAACTGTGAGTTTAAAATATTATCAAACTTTGAATGTTCCAGGGGGAAATTTACAGAAGCCACTTTTGATGATGACTCTAACCTATAAATACAAGTAGGTAAAGGTACATGTTAAATTCTGAGGATTTCTCGCATTATAAGAAATAATCCTGTATGTACATTCAAAAAGTTCAGTCAAAGATCCTCAATATTTAGCCAGTGTCTTACAGTATATTGACTGTTCACAAGCTCACTAGGCTTATTTGAATAAATACATCTTCTAATCAATTTGGGTTAATTTGCCCCTACAAATTTAGGGACTTCTACTGATCCAGTCAACAATATAGCTGGTGATTTCTGCCCTAACAGCTTTCCATCACTCTCAAAACGAATTAACTCTGATAAAGACCAGATAAAAGAGAAGTAAGAAATAATATCTTTATTTAAGAGATATTATTTGATGATTTTTCATATTAATCCAAGAGCCAGTATTTATACCTCTAGGGCATCTCCTGGCCACACTTTAAACGCAAAATTTCCACAGATATTATTTTCCACCTTAGTTCGCCCTTAAGCTGATACAACCATGACTTTTTATTCTGCCTGTTAGTGCAAAATACTCTCAAAATTGGGAAGATTTTGGGTAAAGAATTGCAACTTAATGTGTAAAATTCACCTAAGGTCAGACTGACTTGAGTTTTTTCATACAGTTGACTAAATACAACTTCTGGGAAAATTTGCACTGATGTAAAATATATGATGTGCCCATGATTGGGACGTTAACAGTCCTCTTGATGGCAAAAGGTACTCCCATTTGGGCTGTCCAATCGCAAGTGAAATTAAGTTTTGTCATACAGCTGACAAAATATGATGCTTGGAAAAAAATCTCTTATACTTTAGGCTTAGTGGTTTCCTTTAAAACAGGTCAATGGCAGGTCCCTCAATAGCACTAGGAATCTTATTTGAGCTTTCCATGAGCAAGCGCTATCATGCAAACTATAAGCATAAAATACAAACTTCACCCATAGGGCGGAAATCTGATTGTTATAATTTGAGGAGTCTGTTTGTTGTTATTAGCTCATAGAGGTTTTTGAGCAAACTTAAAAATAATCACAGAGCATTTTTCTAATTAAAAGGTCGACTTTAGGCATGTTTAATCGGCCCTAATTGCCAGGTTAATGCTGAACAATCATCCAGAATTAATAGTGATTAAAGGGTATATTATCAGGTTAAAGCTCATATCTAATAGTTTTTGAAGGAATTTTTTTGATTTAACCACAAGAATTTGACAGTACTTCTGAAGTGGGCTTCAGCAGAAGCGCAAGAATGAGTTTGTGTATTTGGGCCATTGTGGCAAATTTCCAGCATGTCTACTTCTAAAAAATTAATTACAAATTTTTTTCCAATCTCCAAGGACAAAATTAAGATATTAGCTATAAGATGATTTTAAATATCAAATTACTGCAACCGCTCATTCCCAAGATAATTGGATACAGCAGCCTTGACTGCCAGGAAGTGATCAGCCAAGTGATGATTACTGACTTGAGAATCAACTAGATCCTGAACCTTAAATATGAGGATACCCTAGGAGGCACCTGTCATGTTTACATGACTTTATTGAGGGGATCCAACTGCCAAGACAAGGCTAGGCATCAAGAGTCAAAAAAGGTCAAGCTACAGGACCTCCCTGACTTAAGGCACACCTTGGACCCACGCTGGGTGCAGTGCAGATATGCCCAGGTAAGTTCTGTGGAAGTGTGAGATGCCCAGCCATATGTTATGGCAGTAGCGTTTAAAGGATGAGTTACCTTCTAAACAACGACAGTTCAGGTCGGTTGCTTGGAGAATGGGGGTCCAAAACCCATTCAATTTTTACCATTTTCAATTTGGGATGGCTTAGCTTACAATCAATCACTCAAGTTCATTTGATCTCGAGCTACAGTACCCTAGCTGATGGTGGGGTATGTTGATTGGTTTGTTTAAGCTTGGAACCATTTTCCTCAATTGAAGACACACCTCCCCTTGCTTAAAGTATGCTTCTCAAAACCAACTTTCCTTGTTGGCCATCTTCCTTATTGATGAAATCCCGCTAGGTTACATTTTCTTTATGTTAACTGGGGTGAACCTGTGGACCTCTTTGGGGAGGTCTCAAATAACGTTACCAGTTTTATTTACACAAACTCAACTACCAAATATGGTGCACTGCTGGGCCACCTGGTCCCTTCCAGACCTAGGAACCTCAGCACTCCAGCCCAGATCTTCACTTGGAGATGGACTTCCCTTTGGGGTCCACCCAAGTCTTGTTGTGTGTTTACTATTTACTAATATTTACTGCATTGTACACCCTTGTCCTGTGTTACGTTAGATCAAGCACCTTCTGCGGGGCTTTGCTCACCCTGTTACTGATGACAAGTTCCCTGGCGATGTGGCTGTGCACTTTGCACTACCTCACTGGAAATTGGAGGAGTACAGACACTCTCCTGGCATTAGAAGACCAACCCCTTTTATTTACGTGCATTAGAATTATCTGTGTGGGTTTTTTTTAGTACTAGATGGTCCCAACCTGAGGGGGGATTCATCGATGTTGTGTGGGTTTTTGCTGAGTGCAAATTGGGTGCGCCTGCCATTTGTCACGGCCTTGATGGAGCTCACCACCGTTTTCTCATTTGGCTGATGGTTTTGGAGTTTTAGCGTTTAGATTGCTACCCCCAACTGGGAAGTGCCCACTCTTCTTGCTCATACCTGGTGGATACAGATGCTTTGCAATCTGGGAGTCATGATTACTGACTTTCCACCAAAATTCACAAAATTGACAAAATAAAATTGTTTTTCTCAGCTCCACATTTGGATGGTGCAGGCAGTTCATTGACAAAAAGCCTAGTGGTGATGGCCTTGGATACCGATGCACAACTCGTTGGTAAAATGGGTATGATGTCATTTGCAGCCCAAAACTCGTTTTATGATGCTGTTTCCTTATATAAAATTGAGCAAATATATTCTCTTATGGCTCAGATATGGAGCCCATTTCAGTATACCAAATCAACCGAGAGAACCCGCGCTTGACCCCTATTATGATCTTCAGAACACAGGTGGTGGAAAAGGAATTACTTTTGGAATACAAATATGTTTATGCAATTGCTGAAGATATGGTGGGATATGTGACCTCAGTAGTAATAGTGGCCAACTATCTCTCCATTCTATGATGCGGAAACATACCCTGGAGGCATGCTTAATCCAGAGGAAGATTTTTATGGTGAAGTGTTAACATTGTTTGCTATAAATAAAGACCATACGGGATATTTTCTGTTGACTGCTACCCTTTCATATCCTTTAGTTGGAATCAGCACAACTATTTTGGTGGATACAGAATCCTCTGAGAATTTTATTGACCAAGGCCTAGCCGACTATCTTGAACTGAGTTACTTGCCATGTGGTATGGTTAGGGGATGGGCTTCCTAAGGTATACCCACGATGAAATTTATAGGGTTAGTGGATTATCGAAGTTGGAAAGTACCATTTGTCTGACCACTTCCAAGCTATCAAAAGCCTCTTGTACCCCATTATTTTGGGTGTAGGGTGATGGCGAAAGTTTGACGTCAGAACCAGTTTGAAAGATTATACCTTGTCCTTAACTTTGAAGAAAGGTCATGAATTAGTTGTCCCTTTGGACTAAGCAAACTCTCATGGCATCTGCCCCACTGGCCCAATATCCACACTCTTAGTCTTGCTCCGTTGTTGAAGCCCTCTCTGGAGGTACCCTTACCTTCCTTTTTGAGGGACTAGAATCTTAGTTTGACGTGACTTCAGCCAATGTACTATCAGATCATTGCAAGTTTGATTGTAAGTTCAATATCACAGTTGGACTGGTGCGTATATCTCTCCCATTTACCCTTTGACTGTACGGGTTCAAGCGGCTTTAGATGTGTGAGTTAAGGAGCAATTAGCTAAAGGAGCAATATTTCAGCGTACCTCTCTGGTATGCTCCCCACTTCTCTTTAGAGAAGGCCAATGGTACCTTACTTCCATGCGTAGATTATGGGAATCTCAAAAACGTCACAGTACCAAACTTGCACCCCATCCCACTGACTCACAGTCTGCACGCTATATGGAGAAGTCGAAGGTCTTCTCCAAACTAAATTGTTTAAACACGTTCAATCAGATCCAGATCAATAAGGGCCAGGAGTGGTTAACTGCATTCCGTACCAGAAAAGGAATTTTCCAATTTCTGGTTATGCCCTTTGGGCTTAAAAATTCCCCTGTTATCTTTTAAAGCCATATTGATGCGGCTTTAGGGACCTGCTGGGGTATGCGCGGTAGCTTACTTGGATGATATTCTGGTGCTTTCCCCAGATAATGAGTCCCATGCAGTACACCTTTGGAAGGTGGTGGAGCGTTTGAGGGCAGCTTACCTTACGTTAAAAATTAGCAAATGTGAATCCTTTAAGTCCCAGTTCAACTACCTGGGAAACGTCGTGTTTGACCAAGGTCACATGATAACACTGGACAAGGGTAAGGCGATTCATGAGTGGTCTACTCTAACTTCAGTTAAGGAATTGAGGAGTTTTTGGGGACGTGTACGTTCCTTAGGAAATTCACACCAAATCTTTCTAAAGTGGAGGCGCCCCTGTATAAGGCGAGTGAGGCAGAAGTTCTCCAGTGGTCACCAACTTTGCATGATGTCTTCCATGCGGTAAAGTGCACTCTGTTGTCCATGTCTGTCCTTCGCCACGTAGATCCCACAAAGGAGTTTATTATTGCTTTGATACCTCCAACTTCTCCTTATTGGAAGCCCAATTACAAGTAGGCGAAGAATAGAATTGAGCATCTGGTGGGTTTTTTTTCATGGAAGCTGTCCCTGCCTAAGATAAATTATGCCATATATGACAAGGAGTTATCATCAATGGTTGAGGCGCTGACTTATTGGCGTCATCATTTGCATGCCTCGTCCCACCCTTTCAGGTGAGTACAGAATACCATGCCTTGTTGTACTACCGTGATCCTCATGTTTTGACGTTATGGCAAACCTGTTGGCATGAGACCTTAGCCCAATTCTTTTTTCTTGTGAGTTTTACTAAGGGCAAGAATAATGGTTTGGCAGACGCTTTGAGCCGCAACGCTGCACTAGCTCCTGATCCTTAGGAGGTAGAGGTGCATAATACCCACTTTATGATTCCACTGGTTAAGATTGTGTACCAACTTCCTTCTCCCTCAGACCATGGGCCAGCGCATGCTCCTCTGGAAAATGCAGAGGAATATGGTGTGTTCAGAAAGATAGTCCTCTCACAGCCGTTGTCAGCTGAGTATACCATGGTCCTTGCAAAGAGAAAGTTAAATTAAGAAGAAATTACCAGGGGATACCACGTTAAGGCGATATCATGTGTTTTCAGGGATGCCTCTGGGTTCCCGCAGGACCTTTCGCCTGGAAATCATCTTGGATCATCATGATGGGATCACCGTTGGCCACCCTGGAAAAGAAAAGAATCTTGAGCTTATCCGCCACAATTATAATTGTAAGGGATTAGCCATGCAGGTGGCCAGGTAATTTAAAGAGTGCCATGTCTGCAATCAAATGAATCCAAATCGCCAGCCTATTGCAGGGTTGTTGGTGCCAGTCCAAAAGGCCGAAGGGCCTTGGACTTCCTTGTCAGTGGATTTTACCGTGGAGTTACATGTTTCTGAAGGCTATGACGCCATCATGTTAGTGGTTGACCGTTTTATGAAGTTTGCCCACTTTATCTCTTGTAGAACCACAGTAACCACAGCAGAGATGGACAGGCTCTTCATGTCACACTTTTTTGCTCTTTATGGAGATCCTAAGCGATAATTAGTGATTAGGGGCCCAGTCTACCTCTGTCTTTTGGGAAGTGTTGTGTAAAGCTCTTCAGATCCATCCTGCCGTTCAACTGCCTATCACCCTTCATTCAGATGGCATACTGAACGAGTGAACCAGTGCCTAGAACAATTCCTGCGGTGTTACGCTGCTGCAGATCATTCAGATTGGGTTTCCCATCTCCATATGGCCCAATACAGCTATAACAAAGCCCAGCATGCGTCAATCAGCTGTTCCCCTTTTCACCAACTATGGCTTTAATCCTGACTTCAACATGGAGCCCAGTTGAGGATCTAAGGCGGAAGTGGTGTACTTTGTGAAGACAATCGATAGAGTACACCAGGGGATAAAAACCAGTTTGGATGCGGCCATGCAAGCTTTATAAGGAGAACGCTGATGTCAAGAGACAAGTTTGTCCAGCGTACAAGGAAGTAATCTCGTGATGCTATATTCTAAAAACATCCCAATCAAGAAACTATGCAAAAAGCAGGGACCAAAGAGGATTGGGCCTTACCGCGATGTCAGAAAGGTGGGCCACGCCTCATACCAGTTGGATATCTCCCCTCATTTCAAACCTTTTCAGTCTTCCATGAAAGCAAGCTTACGTCCTTTGAGGACCCCAACCAGAGACTCCTTTATCTTATCTCGTGGATGGGGTGCCAGAGTGGGAAGTGGAGGAGATAGTAGTCTCGCATTGGGTAAGAAGAAGACTTGAATATTTTGTATCCTGGAAGGGATTTGACGCAGCAGAGAACAGTTAGGTACCAGCGTCTGACTTCTCCCATGACCAAGACCTAATTGAAGGATTCCGCAAGCTTTCCTGGAGGCTGCAGGTTCCAAGTCCAAGCAAGACATCGCTGCCATGAAGTTGGCCCCTGCTCAAAAAAACTTTTCTTGGCGAATGGCCCTGGGGAGGGGTGGAGCCTAAAAAAGAGGAGAGTAATGACATGTTTACATGACTTTATAAAGGGGACTAACTGCCAAGATAAGGCTGGGCGTCAAGAGTCAAAAGGTTTAAGCTTCAGGACCTCTTTGACATAAGGCACACCTTAAAGCAACGCTGGGTGCAGGCCAGATATGCCCAGGTTGGTTCAGGGGATGTATGAGATGCCCTACCATATGTTAAGGCAGTGGCGTTTAAAGGGTGAGTTACTTTATAAGCAATGACAGTTTGGTTCAGTTACTTGGAGAATGGGGGTCCAAAACCCATTCAATTTTTACCATTTTCAATTTGGGATGGCTTAGCTTACAATCAATCAATCAAGTTCATTTGATCTCGAGCTACAGTGCCTTGGCTGATGGTGGGGTGCTCCAATTGGTTTGTTTAGGCTTAAAACATTTTCTTCAAATGATTACTCGCCTCCCCTTGCTTAAAGTATGCTTCTCAAGACCAACTTTCCTCGTTGGTCATCTTTCTTGTTAATAAAATCCCGTTAGTTTGAATTTACTTTATTTTAACTTGGGTGAACCTGTGTGCAGACCTCTTTGGGGAGGTCTTGAACAACGCTGGGCGTTTTATTTTTGCAAATAATCTATTGGATCTGGTGCACCATTGGGCCGCCCTTGTCCCCTTCAGGCTGAGGCATCTCAGCACTCCAGCCCAAATCTTTGCTTGGAGATGGACTCCCCTTTGGGTTCCACCCAAGTCTTGCTGTTGTTTTCTATTTATTGATATTTACCGCTGTTGTACACCCTTGCCCTGTGTTATGTTAGCTCGAGCACCTTCTGCGGGGCTTTTATCACCCTAATACTGATGAAAATTTTCATGGCAGTGTGGCCGTGCACCTTGAACCACCTCTCTGGGAACTGGATAGTTACAGACACTCTCCTGACTGCACCTGCCCTTACCATAGCACAAGATAAGTATTATAACTAAAAGCATTCAGCTAGGTCTTGATCAATAAAACTTTCAGAGGCGCTAGTGTTTAATTCTGGTGGATTTGGTTGATTCCACCAAAATGGTTGCACAGGGAAAACCCACTGAGAAATGGACAAGTGATATGAGGATTTCTGGCCCTCAATAATTAATATAATAAAGTTGTTAATAAGGAACTATCATCCAATTATATCAATTTACTTAATAATAAACTTAGTGGCTACTTCCGTTACTCTCCCCTACTCTTTCTTTCTTTGTAAAAAACCTCCTCCTTCACATTTCACGTTTAACTTTTAATCCTTGGTATTCCTTGGAGATTTCAACACTTTCCACTTACTAATTCTCTATTTGCTATCAATTTAGGGTTTTCGTTCTTATCATTGAGGCTTTGGTGAAATACCATTGATTCTCTAACCATAATTACTTCAATAAATTCACTTTTCATTGAAATGATTTATTGCTCAATCTCAAGGCTCACTTCAAATCTAAATTACAATATGCATGAACTATATCTTGTTGTCTAGTCATATTAGAACCTTGACATTACCTTCCCCCTTGACTGGACAATAACTCCTATTTCTTTTATGCTCGGAGGAACTTCACATGAACTCAGTTAATATGCCAACCACCCGCAGGTTCCTTAATGGTGTAGGTGTTGACAACATTCTTTTCAATTATCTCAAATGGTTCAATGATATACTGGAAAGCTTGTTCCTTTTTCCAAACCCATGTTGGTCATGGAACAGGACAAGATCTCCTACCCTGAACTTTGGGAGGCTGCTGCGCCTACATTGGTCAGCCACCTGATCCTAAATCTTATTGGCTAGACTAGTGGAATATGCTTCAGTTTGGAGTTTAATCATCATATCTGTCAAGGCAGTGAATTAACGTTGGGGCTCAACTCCGCTGGTATTCTCCACACAGGAATAAAGCAATGCTGAGAACTCTGGATGTCTTCCATAAAGTAGTTGGAAAGACTCTTGCCAGTTGGCGAGTGGTGCATTCTATTGTATGTGAAGACAACGGTTAATAAGATTTTACTCCATTCTGAAGGCTGATCCTTTACAAGCTTGCATAGAGTATTTACCAAGGTTCTGTTGACCCATTCCACTATTCTTTTAGATTCAGAGTGTAGGGTGTAGTCAAGACCCCGCGGATTGCCATTGATTCATCCAACTTGGGCAGGATATGCGACGTGAAACTGGTTCCATTGTCCGTGAGGATGAATTGCAGATAGTAGTGTCGCTGTATGACACACTCCATAATGAAATTGGTGGTTGTGACAGCCCTAAATTGTTGGTCTCCTTTGCTTCCACCATCTTGTTAAATGGTCAATGGATACTATTATATACTTGGAGCAGGTTGCGCCAGTTGGCAGAGGCCCCACCACATCAAGAGAAACAGTATGCCTTGTGAAATGAGGCTTAAATATCTGGTAGGTGCTCTTCCAGTGGAATGGTTTCTCCATATTGGTACTGATGATAACATCTAACCGTTTCAAGAACATCATAGTGCATACTCTGCCAATAGTAATAGGGTTTTAAGAAATCCAACGTTTTTCACAACCCACCATGACCTACCGCTATATGAGCATCCATAATAATTGTGGGTCTAGCAGGATGCTTTGGGAAACTCAGCTTCAATTCTCCCATCTGCTTATACATTTCCTCATTGCGCACATAGGTATCCTGCTGCAGCCCATCCAACACTTTGATCACCTGTGGTGGCTCATCGTGATAGTTGCCCACAATCATCTTCTTGTACATTATTTCTGCCAAATCCGCCATATTGGCAACCGTTGGTAATTGTGAGAGACAATCTGCATTCTGGTGTTTGGCCCCTGGCCAGTGAACTATCTCAAATTCATATTCTTAGAGCCTCAGGGCCCATCACGCAATCCGCCTTTCAGGTTCCCAAAGATTCTGCTGCCACCGCAAGGATGCATGGTCCATGACCACTTTGAATTTTACCTCGTGGAGGTAGACCCAAAACTGTTTATACACATATATTACCAATAAGCACTCCCACTTGGTCACGGTGTAATTTCGTTCAGGACCTGTTAAGCTTTGGCTACAATACATGATGGGATGCTCCACACCATCATCCTTTTTGGGATAGCACTGCTCCTATGGCAGAAAGGGAAGCATCCGTCTATACAATAAATTTCTTCTCAAAATTAGGGTATTGTAACATGGGCGTGCTAGCTACCGTGGTTCATAAAACATTGAAAGCGTTTTGACATCATTACGTCCAGTTGAAGGGGGCATTCTTCTTTAATAACTCAAAGAGCGGAGCCTCAATACAGCTGTTGTTGGGAATGAACTGCCAGTAGTAACTGACCATCTCTATAAAACCTGAATATCACGTTTATCACCCTGCTAAGTCATCTTGCATATAGCTTCCACCTTTGCCAGATGAGGACTGAGCCCTTTTGAGTCTACCACAAACCTAAGGTCTTCCAACTGCTCCTTAAAAAGTGGCACTTTCTTGGCATAAGTTTAATGTTAGCTTCAGTGATTCAGTGGAACACTTGTTCCGGGTGATCAAGATGTTCCATGAACGTCCACAAGAACACAAAAATATCATCAAGGTAGACTAGAATGCAAGACAGCTTCAGGTCACCCAAAATAGTGTCCATAGCCTGCTGGAACGTAGCTAGGGCGTTTCACAAACCCTGTGGCATACGAGTAGGCTGGAACAGCCATTTTTGAGGTGATTATAGTGCACTTCTCTTATTTCACTGCTGGCTACTTGATTTTGCCAAAACCCCAATATTAAGTTTATAGCAGAGAAATATTTGGCTCCGCCCAGCTGATCTAAAGCATTGTCAATTCGCGGAAGCAGGTATGAATCATTATCTGTAACGCTGTTAAGCTTCCAATAGTCAATTACTACTCAATTGGTGACATCTTTCTTTTTGATGATCAGCACCGGGGATGCTCAGGGACTCTTTGACGTCTCTAACATACCCAGTTCAACCAATTTGTCTATCTCAGTGGATACGACTTCTTCCGCCACCTTGGAGTGATGGATAGGCCATGACCGGATAGGATGATGATCTCCCATGTCCAGTAAATACGCAATCCTACGTTCACATCCCAAGTTGTGATCATCAGATGCAAAAATGGTTTGTTATTTGACAAACAGATCCATCACCTTGTCTTTCTGGTCCTCTGACAGGCCAGTTAGCGCCTCATGCAGAACCACAGTTATTACGCTGAATGAGGTTTTTATTGGTAGCCTGAGATTGTCCCATGAACCAAAGTCATGTATCCAGTAGACCTCATTGATAGAAATCAGATGCAGATAAGCCACTACTTGATGCCTTTAAATTTTCATAGACTTCTTCTGCAGGTTCTCTATCAGCTTTCACTTCCTCCTGCCCTGGTAACAAGAGCCTAGGAGCCACATGTTGTTTGAGCCGTAATTGCTGGTAGGGCCCATAATCTCACCATATAGACCTTCCAGGATATCTACTTTGAGCTCCATCCCTATTATGACTTGATGCCCAGATGGTAGGCTCAAAGCACTTGCAGCTCACAGAAGAATATCATTCTACTCATAAATCTGGTTTGGAAGCACTCTGGTCCTCCGCTTCATCCACTGATATTGAACAGGAATTACCCTGACACTGTATGTAAGAGTAATTTGGCTGGAGCGGATTGAGCCTTTTGGGACTCCATTGGAGGTAAAGTAATTGGGGATCTGTTAGCCTGAAATACTAATGGTTTCTTCTGCCATATTGACCATGGCCCCAAATCGCCACATGAACGCGGCTCTGATCAACATTTTATGATAGTTATTAAGCAAACCCACAGCTGGAGCAGATGCCCCAACTGAAACAAACCTCAAAGGCAACGTGCTGTAAGCGCCCTCCAACACAGTGCTCTGTGCCCCTGTGGTTCCATACACTACTCTGTGTTCCACATCAGGCTTCAGCGGAAGCTTAGCTATGAGCTTGGTGGATAAATATTAAAGGAGCGCCAGTATCAATAATTACCCAAATTTTGGTATTTTGTACAAAGATGTCACAGTGTATACACTCCAAATAAGAAGAGCCATTGGTTTTAAAACATAAACATCCAAGGGCTTTTGGTTATCCAGAAAAATGAGAATACCAGTGCCAACTTGCAGATACTCATGGGCAATTTTACTAATGGAATCGCCACTTTCACCCCCTCTAGAGCTGCGACATTTTTTGAAGGTTTGCCTTCAACTGTACTATTCCACTCAAGGATTTTCCAGGCATATGGATTTTGCACCTTTTGGTGAAACTCTGTGTCTGCGTTATTGGGGTCTCTCCCTTAGCTTGAGGCCAATATACTGTAAAATCTTTTGATATAATAAATCGTCAGGGTGAGTACCGGGACCAACACCAAACAACTTTGGGAATTATTAGGGAAAATTAGGTTTGTTAGCAGAAGTAGAGCGTCCCATCTCTACTCCATTTGACCTTTACCCTGTTTGTTCAGGGCAACTGGTACCACATGGACATTTAGTTTGCCCAGACATCTAGCTGCATAAAGGCCTTGTTGGCCGCATGAGAAACAAGCATTTGTAGACAGCACTTGTATCTGCATCCCACCCATAGACCCAGGTCTGAAATTAATTAGTGGATTGTAATTTGGCTGAGGACGCACTGGCTGAGTAAAGTGGGTGTGGAAAGGACTTTCTAGAATGTTAAGAGGACGAGTATTCCCCAGTGGATTATAATAAAGTCGTTGTTGGCTAATTTTTAATGAGATTTGGTAGCTGTTGCAGGGGCTTTTTCATTCCACATTGGGAGCACTAAAAGTTATGGATAGATGGCGTAAATGACTGACTATCTTATAGCTCCACGTTATCTTGAAGAGTGTAAGACATGGCATTATACAGTTCTTGATATGGCTTAACAGCCGCCATCATCACTACACCCACCTCCTCATTAGTTAAGACATTCATTCCCAACAACACATGAGCCTCCATTGTAAACTGCTCTGCAAACTCCACCAAGGACTCATTTTTTTGAAAAGATATTGTCAAAAACTCTGCCTTGCGCTGAGCAATTTTCACTTTGCCCCCAAACAGACAGATCATGGTCTCCTTCACCTCTGGATATGTTACAGTACTTTTTGCAAGGTAACATGTGACCTGGTCAACACTTGCAACGTCAAGTGTGGATAACAGCAGTTTGACTTTTCATCAATTAGAAGCCCCCTCCACTGCAAATTCAAACTTCTTAAAGAATTCAGGTATATTTGCATCTTGGTCAAATGGGGCATCTGGTCAATGCAAACCCCTTCCTCGCCGGCACAACTATTACATTTATGTTCTGCACAGTATAGACGCTCTTTAGTGTCACTCAAGTGGTCAGCAAGCTGGTTGGTTTGGCCACACACCAGGTACAGTTGGTGGAAGGCCTTGGCGAGCTTATCAGTAATGCTTTTATTCTCTCAGAAAAGCATTTTTTGAGCCTTGAGTGGGGTATTTAAGGTAAGCTTAAGTTCCATATATTGAGATAACTCAATAAGCTGAGGCAGTACCCCATTAATATGAGCTGGTTGCACCATGGCGTTGGTGAATATAAAACTTTTTTAATAAGTTGATCAATGGGCCCCCTGTAGTGATCATCACTGTTAACTTTTGGTAGATTTGGTTGATTCCACTGAACTAGGTGCACATGGAAAGCCCACTGATCAATGGACAAGCAATATGAGGATTACTGGCCCTCAATAATTAATATTAATAAAGTATTTAATAAGGAGCTATTGCCCTGACAATACCAATTTACTTAATAAACTTAACAACTACTTCCATTACTCTCTCCTACTGCTCTCTTTCTTCATAAAAAACCTCCTCAATTACATTCTCGCGTTCAACTCTTAATCCTTGGTATTCCTCAGCAGTTTAAACCCTTTCCGCTGAGTAATTCTCTATTTGCTATCAGTTTATGGTTTTATTCTTACCAATAAGCTTTGGCGAAATTCCATCGTTTTGCTGAACCATAGTTACTTCAATTTGCTTTGCATCGACATAATTTATTGCTCAATCTCAAGGCTCACTTCAAATATAAATTACTCTCTTCTAGAACTATAGCTTATCATCCTGTTATATTGGAATCTCAACAGCCATTATCCATCATAATTGTTGTCCTAAATTTCTCTGAAGGAGATTAAAGATAGCCAAAATTAAAAAATACCCATAATATTCTTTATTTAGTACTAAAAGCACAAGCAATTCATCAGTAGGATCAGCTTCAGGAAAAATAATGCTACCAGGATGTGTTTTTAAAATCAAAGAAGGGAGTGGGATAGTTTGCCACTCTTATGACTGATGAAACATACCTAGCAACAAACTTCTGCAATAGCATACCTATTGAAATATTCTTTTAATGAAATATTATCCACCCCCTGAGTGTGGCGGATCATGTTGTTTTTCAGCTGAGTATATCAGGGGTGATAAAGTACATAAATTCGTTTAGAACTGGCCCTGCAAGAGCTTACAAAGCTCTTGTTTTTAGATCACTCCTTGTATAAAAGACAGCATCTTTAGTTTGCAAAGGCACCATACCCTGATTGAATAACTGGATAGATATAGACATCCATTACCATTATGATGAGACTTCATTCCGCTGAGGGTTTAATTGTTCCAGAAATTGAAGTTCCAAAATTGGGAAGGTTAACTGTTTAATTGTTAATTTAAACCTTTGGGGATAGGCCCCTGAAACCTTCGTTTTCTTACAATAGTGTAGGCGAGGCACTTGAAGATGCCTCCATTTTTTTATAAGAAAATTGTTTTTGAGGGCGTTTTTATAGTGGTGACATGGGCGTAATAATCGTGGAAAATTTCTGAAACTTTACTTAATAGCTTGGGGCTAAAACCTGTCAACCTATTTGTTTCTCTGGAATTGAGGGGAAAACCTAAAAAACTCATCCTTCTTCAAAGTAGAATGGTTGTTTCTAAGGGCAATATTTATAACGGTCTTCACCAGTGAAATATTTTCAGGAAAATTAATATTCTTTGATTGGGCGAGGAATTTCCAAAGAAGAGCACCAATCATAGGATAAGAGGCGGCAAGTAAGACCACCATGCCTGATTGTCCATTGACTGGCTGCTTACGCTTTCTTGTAGAAATGACATTCTGACATTGTCAAGACATTGTAGGACCTGTACCAACCACAATTTCATATGATAGGACACTTGATGGCATTCCATTTCCTGGGCACAAAGAACCCAAGGAAGTTTCTTGGAGAAAAAATTGTGGGTTGCATAGCTTCTAGCAGGCGTAGAAAACCTTCTGTCGCCTAGTCAAAGGCTCTGGGTGAAAATGATGCGCAACTCTACGCCAGGGTATGGTGAGCAAGGGTTTCTCATATTAAAATTTATAGAAGATTTAGAAAAGAAAGAAGTCAGTGTTAAAGGGCCTTGAAACATTAAAATCACCAATTTCATGCAGGAAGGGCTGAAGCCCTTTTATAGGCAATAAAGAAAGAAACGGCGCTCTCTCTCTCAATTCGCCCCCTTTTGGTTGAATCATAGTTTGAAATTCAGTAAAAACAGCTCCACTTGTTGTCACCATATTCACATTACCTATGTCAATGTGATTGACGCCTGCTGCCCCCACTTGGTGCAGTAAGCCACTTCTTAATGTTATTTGGCTATCACTAAAACGTGCTTGGGCTCGCTCAGCTAGCCCTCCCAATTCTTCAGGTGATATGTCCCGCTTAAGGACTTGGTTTTGCATGGTGCCTGACCCTGAGGTGGTGCCTTGTTGCATCCTCATGATTTCCCAGATCAACATGCAATTTAGCATTTGGGTTGAATAAGAAAGTTGTTCCCCTACTCAGACAAAGCGATTATTGAATTAGCCCAGACTGTTATGCAGCCTTCAGTATTTATTAACTTCCGCCCCTTCAAGGGGTAATTTGATCTCAGCTTCTCAAATGAAGCTGATGTTGCAATAGCAGCTATCATCCCCCTGGTATTCCAGGACACCCCCCTCCCAACCACTAGTACCCAGTTGCCCACTGATATCACTCTTATAGTTCAGTTCGTGGGCCTCCATACCACCTACTTCCTGAAATTTTACACAATGAGATTATTGCTGGATATCAGAATATGGTTCTGATCCCATACAACAATTTATGGTTCTCAATAAATCCACCCGCCTTGCAGGCCCCCGCGCCTTCACAATTATCTATCCAGTTTCAACGGATGTAGCCCTCTTAAGCCCCCTCACACTATCATCCCTTATGCACTTGACCATCTTTTCTGGGTCCAAGTGGATAGAGTGCGCCGCCTACCATCTTCCCTGCCTTTTCAAACAGGTCCATTTGAAAAGGTGATGTCCTTTATCACCTGAGCTACGGCCCCCACCCAACTCTTTGCATGATGAACCATAGCCAATCCAATCAATTTTATGAATGGGGCACTATCCTTCTCCCCTCCCCAAGGTAATAGCTACAGCAATCATTTAATTATATAACCAAAAAATTACTTTAATAAACCTCTTCTCAAGAACTAACTAATCAGGAGTCATAATGGACTCCAGTAACTTCTAAATACTCCTCACATCACCCGCCACAGCTCACCCATATGCAACTAACCCAATCAAATATAACCAAAATTATGGGATTAATTTGTTGAGATTGACAAATTGGGTGAGTTTATCCCCAAAGCCGGATAGTCTGGGCCTTCTCCTTACAAAATGTACACTAATACTAAGCACATATCCCAATATCCAAAGCGCCATTATGTGCCTCGCCTGATGCCATCCCATTCAAAAGTGACCATCAATTAGCTGAAGATGCAGTTTCCTCCCCCAAATGTCACCCAACCCTTAAAGCAGTTGCAAAATCATTTGCAGTACTTGCTGTGGGCCTGCCACCTGCTATCCTCCCTAACACCATGCTCTAAAACATAAAAGAGAACATCTATACTACTATCAGGTGGCGCATACAGCAGTTCAAAAAGATGCAGTGGTTGCAAAGTTCATCCCAAAGACCCACAATATCTGCAGCAACCTTGCAACCATTGTCACACCTCTTTAAAATACGCCTTAAGGCTGAGAAAGCCCTTTCCACCTGCATCTACACCCTCCTCATTGCATACATTGAGTTGCAAGCACCTATCTGTTGCCTCAGCCCCATTTCCATGATGCGCCCACACCCATGCTCTCAGCTTTGTGCCACTACATGTCCCCCCAGATGAGGACGAAGAGCCTCTTAATCCCCTCATTCTCCACCATGGTTGTATAGCAGTTTCCGCTTCTGACTTGGTTGGTGTGCTTGCTTTTATTTGCATCAGTTTGAGTGGATATGTCTTCTTGTTTCAAATTTTACTTATTTTATTTTTATTTAAGTTTTTAGATATTTTGAGCTTTAGTAATGTCCATCCCCTGGTCGGCGTACCTTGAATAAATTAAAGAAAGAAACACCAAGCTGGGCCACCACCAAAACAAATGATAATGATGTGGTGAGAAGCATAGTGACCATGACAAACAGCCAAAGCACTCTATTACTGCTATGAGAGAGTTACACACATAAAAATTTTATTAAATATAAAATATGGTTGTTTATCCATTGTGATGAGAGTGTCTCTAATTCTCCAGGAAAAGATTAATAGATTATTAAAAAACCCACTTTGATAAAGGCTAACCTCTTTATAACTTGTATATATATGACTGCTTTCCTCCATAGGGAGTAAAGGGAAAGACCAGAAAAAGATATCATTTTGTAAGTAGTTAGTAGCTTTATTTAAACAAGAATAGATGACCAGGACTTTTCTTTCTCGTTGCAAACACTTTTGCAACCCATTCAATTCAAGACTAAATCTAGTTTGATAATCTCATAGAGGGGATTAGTCTGCACCCATGTCTGGGAGCAGTTGGGCAAGCAAGGCAAGAGGAGCAGGCGGAAGGCCCGCGGCCTCTAACATTCAAAAACGCCCTGGAGAATCCGGCGGAATAGAAAAAAATCTAAAAAAACTGGCGGTCACAATTTCCACAGAGATACTCATGTGGCAAACACGATGCAACCAGTATATCAATACGCCACATACCCAGCCACTTTCGTCGGTGGAATTCGAGTCCGTGTGTATCTGGACATCCAAAAAATGGCCCTATGGGAAAAATTTTGTGAAGATGTACACAAAAATTTCCCGACTGCAGTGTACGTTGCACCTCATTCCATGTCACGCGGTTGGCTGGACCTAGGTTTTGAAAGCAAAATAGCAGAAGATTAGGCTGCAGCGGTGCGCGTAGTGGTCGACCTCCCCGAAGGGCAACAGGTCGTCGAAACTAAATGTACCAGATGGACAAAATCAAACCAAATTTTCCTCACGTTTGACTTTTTGCCTACTACAGTAAAACGTGACATTTTGGACCAACACCTGAAAGATGGTCTCGCCATATATGGTGAAATACAATCTTTTGAAATGCAATGTTTCATGCTGACGCCACACCTGTGCACTGGCAAAGCCATCGCAGTTCTGACCCCAACTGAGGAGATCATGAAGGACCTAACCCAGATCCTGCACTCCACCTTTATTGATATCGCAGGGCACACCACCCACCCATTCTGGGTAACCATGGACAGCGCGCCCCCCATTTGCACCCACTGTGATGCGTTCGGCCATAAGGCACACGTGTGCCCCATTAAAGAGGGTGTTACATTCCAAGAGCACCCCTCGGCGGCCATGGCCAGCGGAGAGGCGCACTATGAACCAACTGCAAGCACCAAAGAGTCTTTCCCGTGGGGAGCACAAGGCTGCTACCTATTGGTAAAGCCCATCTCCCCGCAGGAGCAAAAGAAGGCCAAGCAGGCCCGTAGGACCGCGGCCAAGGAAGCGGCCAAGGTCACCACCACCATCCCATACTCACAATGCCAGGAGGACATGGAGACCTTCGCGGCGGAAGCAACTCGGGAATCCATCACCCAATCAGATTGGGAGGCCCAAGCCAAATGGGCCACTCAATCTGAGGATCCGATGGGAGATTTGATCTCACCCAATCGCTGCACCCAAGCCCCAGTTGAAACTGACTTGGGACCTATCCCAACCAAAAAAATTTTTTGCCCCACTCGACGGTGCACCGAACTTATCCGCACTGCAAAAAATTTGTCCAACGTCGGGAAAACAAAAAGCGAAGGCCAAAGCCAATGCGACTCTTTCCGCAAAAATTAACAAAAACCCCGATAGCATTGCTGCTAATACCGCGCTGCTGTGAAAGCCCGTGGGGACCTGGAAGAGGCTGGTGGGCCAGGGGGCCCACCCCCTCACACCTAAGGTGCAATGGGGGAAACCTTCACTCTAGGGATGCTGAATATTGCTGGACTCAAGGCCTCCCCATCCTGGGCTAGGAAACTGAGTTTTTTACAAAATAATTTACCAGTGGATACTCTGGCCATCCAGGAAACCCACTGTCCATGAGGTTCCAAGGATGCTTGGAAAACAATGCTCCTACCATCCCTATCCTTTTGGTCAAAGCACTGTGGGGTGCTAATTTGAAAAAACAATTTTTTCAAATTTTTATCTTCAGAAACATTCCTAAATGACTGAGTGCTCATTGTCACCTTCTCATGGGCCAATGTTGCACACACAATCATCAACATTTATGCCCCAAATGGTGCACAAGAGCGTCAGGAATTTTCTCATCAGTCAAATCCCTCCTGCTACCCCCCGATTCTTTCCTAATCGGCGACATGAACTGTTGGCTAACCTCACCAACGGACCGGTGGCCGCCCTCACCCCACGCCCCACAGGGTCACGTAAAACTACGCGTTCTAAAAGCCACCCTTGGGTTAATGGATGCGCTGCCGTGACATGCCCCACTGCTCAAAAACATGACGTGTCCCCACATCCACAACAGCCAATTAAGGTCCATGACCCGCATTGACCTTATTCTAGCGCTGGCGAAATTCCAACCCCACATCTCCCACTTCCAAACAACGAAAATGGAATTCTCCAACCACTGACTGGTCTCGATAACATACCACTTACCCGTCACAGTTGCAAAGGCCCCACATTGGTGCAAAATCCGCCCCCCAGAGCTTGCGTCACAAGATTTTCCACATGGGTGGAAGAGGCAACTTTGGCAAAATTGTTTGTTGCACCGTTTTGTGCGGACCCCATTTCCACATGGGCAACTTTCAAAAAAGACACCATCCACCACTATCGCCATCTCTCATCCAGATGCTCACAAGCCACATTGGTGGTTATATCGCGCGCGCTGGCAGAATTGGCCCACTTGGAGTCCAACATTTCAGCCTCAGGATATAGCCCTGCATGGGGCCAGAAGTGGGCGGAGGCAGCAGCCCACCTTAACGCACTTGAAAGGCAACACAAACATCGGGTTTGTGTCCAATACAGGGCCACACGCATCACTAAAGGTGACAAGTGCACCGCATACTTCTTCAAAAAAATTTTTGCACCACGCCAGAGTGTGGCCTGCACACAGGTGCGAAGATTGGATAATTCTATCGTGGACACACCGGCCGAAGTGGCAATCAAAATGCAAAGATATTACTCTGAGTTATACCGAGCTGAACCAATTCAGCTGGCCGAAATGGCGGAATTACTCGACAGAGCTCATATCTGCACCGTTTTCTGATACCCAAAATAATGAATTTAATTACTCTGAACGAATTATGGACTACCATTTGTGGTGCGCCAAACTGAAAATGCCCAGGCCCAGATGGCATTCCATATGAGTTCTACAAAAAATATTTTAAATACATATCCCCATTGCTGCTAGCCTCACTCAACCAAAGCCTGTTGGAAACGCGCCTCCTACCAGGAGGACATGAGGCTTTTACAATCACACTCTTCAAGAAAGGGATAGGCTAGACTTAGCCAACTGGCGCCCCATTTCTCTAACAAACACAGACACCAAAATTTTAACAAAAATCATGGCTAACCGTTTAGGGACTGTAGCATCTGCCACCATCTCTCCAGAACAATTTGGTTTCATCCCAGAAGGTCGATTTGGGATAACGTGCACTCTGTGGCTAATGTGTGTCAGTCCACAGCCTCTGGGGCACTTGTATTCTTGTACCAACAAAAGGCCTATGATAGAGTAAACTGGGAATACCTTAGGGCCTGCCTCCAACAATTCCGCCTACCTCCCCGCTTCATTAACTGGGTGATGCTGCTCACAGAATCTGCAACAATGGCTGTGCGCGGCCCAGGTTTCCTAATGGAAGTAGTCCATCCTCAAAGGGGCCTGCGACAAGGGGACCCCCTCAGCCCACTCTTATACAACTTCAGCCTTGACCCACTACTGCGAAATATGAATGCCCAACTCACTGGGGTCCATGTGCCAGGCCAAACCCCAGTCAAGATGATGGCATTTGCAGATGATTGCGTGGTGGGGGTGTCTAATAATAAAGATGCACGCGCGCTTGAAGCCCTCATCCAGGAATATTCCGGGTAAGCAACGCGGCACTGAACGCCTTCAAAACCGAAACCATCCTCCTTGGTCAGTTTCAGAACTGCTGGGCCCCAGCAAGTAGTTCCCAACCCAGCCCAGCTGCTCGCCCAAGTCCATGCCTTACTAACTCAAAACACACCGCTCCACTGGTGCTCCCCTTTGTGCCGCGACCTACCATAGGACTGGTACACCATCTGGGCGTGTGGTTGGGGGCAGGAGGATACGCGTCAGCAGTAATGGAGGGCCATATACTGGACAACGTGACGAAGCGAATCGCCTCTCTCAGAGCCCACCCTACTACCCTCACTGGCAGGGTTGTTCTTGCCAACTCTATGCTCCTATCCAAAGTCTGGTTCGGAGCCCACGCCATCCCCTTCTCCCCAAGCTTCTTCAAATCCCTGTATGCTTTGCTACAAGGTTGGCTTTGGTCAGGCCGCCCTCCACCAGTACAGCTAGAGGTCATGTTTGGCCCTCATCATCATGGTGGCTGGGCCTACTTGACTTCAAAGCTCATGCCGCCAAGATCCTGGGCACCTGGATTGCGGCCGTCACTGCTCCTACACTCCCATCCCAACACTGGTCCCGCGCGGCCCGCTCCAACTTCTCCTGGGCCTTGGGCCTCAACAATCCATCAAACCCCCACTCCCTGATGAAATACCTCGCATCACACACATCAGCCACAGGTCCTCATGGGACCAAAACCCACTACAAACGAATCCTACTCTCCATGCGAAGTGCAGAGTGGAGAATTCGTATTAGTGGACATACAACCCGAAGAGGCCGCCCCTCTCCTCAGTTCACACAAGAGGTACAGGGGCTACCCATCCATGATGGCGTGATCCCCATTCGACCCCAAGTCCTATCCAGGGTGGACTACCTGGACATGATGGACATCCCTTATTCCACTGTGACCCAAAAGACTATCTGGAAATACGCACACCATCCTCTGTTGCAGCCTCAAGTCCGCCCCCATGTGTGGCGCCGCCTGAGGCGGGTGTATCGTACAGCTGAGCGCTCTAACGCTTTACACTCATCCTGTGTCATGTGTGGCCAGTATGGAACGCTGTTCCACCGCCTGGAGAAGTGCCCCACCTCTAAAGTGATATGGCGCGAAGTCCAACGTCTGCTAGGCCAGGATCAAACGCATCCCTTCAGTCTGTCAAGAGATATGTTTGCTTCATCAATGGCCTCCCCCTCCCACCCTCCCTCCATGCTCTGGTGGTTGCAATCGCCATGTGAACTATCCACACGATTGTCTTGGATGCCATCGCTGGCTCCATACCCACCCTCCCTGAAGCTGTCCACAGATTCCGGTCTCATCTGGTGGACCACTTTCAAGCGTGGATGTTTGGATATCTCCCACCGCGTCGCTGACAGCTGGTCTCCTCCTGGTTCCCAGTCTGGTTCATCAAATCAGACCCCTTCCTCCACACGTGCTCAATAGTGGCTACGGCCCCTTCACACGTTCCCTCCCCCTCCCCATAAGTGGCGTTCCCGCTGGCAACAAGAGATAGCATCGCTTCTCTGGGGTGCCTCACCTGGTACTGAGTTTTGTCTCGTCTGAGTCATATTTGGAAGTGTCCATCCCATGGTCGGCCTTCCCCGCAATAAATTTAAAAGAATAGATGACCAGCAGAGAGATTTGGTGTAAAAAAACTTCCGTTGCAAATTTGGAATTTGTGACAGTTCAGGGGCTCCACTGATGAGCCAGACTGATGATCTGGCGATGATCAACCCTTGCTCAGCAACTATAAATGAATCACCCCTTGCAGCAAGTTTGCAAGCAGCAGCCCCAAGCATTGGCGCATCCATCAACTTCAACTCAGGTGAGTCCAGTATCATCATCAGGCCTAGCGCCCAACACCCATTCTAGCCTAGCTTAGCCTGGGTGTCCTGGCGACTTCCCAATCCCAACTCTCATGGGTCCAGCCCTCACTTGGTCTCTCATCCTCAGCTCGTGGTCAGGGTGCTGTTCTAACATGGTTTCCTCGCTGCTTGAAGTGTTTGAGTGGTTGTACAGACCACTCTGCATCTAAATTGCCAGGGGTGCCGCCCCCTTTCGACCCCCTTTTCTACCCACTACCCAACATGGCTAGGATAAAATCAACTAGTTAAATAAATATAAATAGTCAGTTGTAGGTATCTATTAGTAAATGAGGCTGACCCTTAAATAATGCAGTCAAGGGTTTGAAAATGTTATTGGGATTTAAGTATAGAGTCATGTTAATAGTCTGAGTATATTCCTATGATTTTGAGTATAACTTAATAGAAATTTACAATTGACAAACTTGGTACAGAAATGACTCAATTTGTGCCAGGTTGAAGCACTTCACTCCACAAAGCTGAAAGGGTAAAAACTTATTTTAATTTTTTTTAAATAAGAATAGTTTTGCCTTATTATTCTGTTCTGTGATTTAATGTGATTAGTTTACTATTGGTGAATATAGTCTTAATTTAATTAAATGTTTCATTATAAATTTTCCATATCACCGCTCACTTGGCATCTCACTCTCATTGATCATTTTTACCATAATTTAGCTCAATATTTTCTCAGAGTTATTCCTAGTTGCCATTTTATTGAAGCCCTATTAAATGCTTGGATTTTCCAACCCAGCTGAATTGATACTGCTCTGCTGATGATCTCATGGCATCACCTATAACTAAAACCTACAAAAACAAAATATCAAGGCCACTCAGCCCTTGAGGTTGGTCTCAAGCTTGACCAAAGCCAAGGCTTTCTATATAGAGAAATGCAATTTCAACATTTACTTCAAAAGAATTGTAAATATATGGCTTGATCAATTTTCTGGACTTTCTCATTTTTTGCAATAATACAAGACTACCATTGATAATAAATCTATAAGCTGATTATAAGTGAGTTTTAGACTTTAACACAAGCTCAATTTTCTTGTTGAGTAATATTGTATTTTAGAATAAATGAATTTTTTGCTAAAGGATTTTATATAAAAAACCTTCCTTGTTTAAATTATTACAGTTGAATTTCAGTGCTGGTGATGTAACATCCTGAACCTCATCTCAAAATTTATGAGAATTAATCTGTACCTGCTTTAACTTACCCATCATTAATTCAAAGTATATCTGAGGTCAAGGAGGGTGGCCAACTTGACTCCTTTGGTCTTCTTTATTTCCCCTTTGTTTCCAGAAAATACTCCAAAAATTATGTCATGAGACATGCAGATCATTTTAACTGACACAAAGCAAAACTAAAAAATTAACCAATTCAAAAGTGATAAATTGCTACTCAACCATGGAGGAGTGTGAAGGGGATCAGGAGGCTCTTTGTCCTCTTCTAGGATGGACAGGGTTTGGCACAAAGCCAAGAGCTTGGTTTTGGGTGCATTGTAAAAATTAAGAATTAAAATAGAAGAATGGCGCTTACAACTTGGTTTTGTTAAGAGGAAAAGTAAGATTTATTCAGTAATGGCTTTCTCAGACTCAAGGCAGCTTTTTGGGGATGGTGGCAAAGTTGGCCACATTGATTTGTGTAATTCACGTTTTTTTGCAAACTTTGCATCCACCACAACTTTTTGACCTATCTTACTGGCTACCTGGTGAAAGAAAAGGTGTTCTTTTTTGTGGACTGGGTGCATGGTGTTGGGGAGTACAAAAAGGGACAGACCCTCAGCCAATATTAAAATTGATTCTATAACAGCTTTTTAAAGGGGATGAGATTCAGGGGTGGGGCAACAGCTTCTTCACTGAGTTGGTGATCACTTCATAAGGGTTTAACATCAGGATTGGTGCATAATGACAAGATGGGAACTGAGCTGCATGATTGGCATTGAGGTATATTTTAAAGGTCAGCGCCTCAATCAAGTCAGGGACATGATAACCTGATTTATCAACCTCTTTCAAGTGATTTCTTTGTTTTGGGTTTAATATAATTAGGTTGTCAGCATATGGTAGGGCTGGGTCAGGTGGATAGGTTGATGTTATATTATTTTGTGGGGTCTAATTTGACCCCTGATTGGCCAATTCAGGAGAGGAGGCTTAGTGATAGGGCTCCTGATTAGTGGAAGCAGTGGCAGCTGATGCTACTGGATTGGGGGAGGAAGAGGTATGATTGTGCCTCATTTGAAGAAAGTAGTTGAAATTGCAATGAGATCCTAATAAAGAGGATTTAGGCGATGAGGTAGCATCTTGGGCAATGGAGGGGCTGCGGCGTTTAAATATTCCAGGAAAAACAGAAAGGAAAGATTGTGCGCCCTTCATCAACTTGGTCCCAAAAGCATGTTTGGGGGTAGAATGTACAATTGTGCAAGGAGGAATCAAAAGGGCATATCTATAGATACAGGGCATATAGTTGTGAAGGTGCAAGGACTCACAAGTCAGGTGGCCCATTGGGAAACACAAATTTCAGAATGGGGTTTTAATCATATACTAAAAATCAGCGATTGGTTCTTTATGTAAAATTTTAGGTGGAAGGTGGATGGGGATGCCCATGAACTGAACCACAAGAATGGTATCAATGGGCAAAAGGTATAAGTGGTAGGAAGGGGTGCCTTTAATATTAGGGGATTGGTAGCTTCAAGTGCAGCGTCATCTTCACTCATGAAGCTGACGTCAAAGTACTCTTTGATGGGGCAAAAATAACTGAAGCTGGAAGTCTGCATTACTGCCTGGGCTAATTTAATACTGGCTAATCACTATATAGAAGCAACTTACCATATTAAACCTGAAGGCTAGATTGCATTTTGCTCTGTGGGAGCACAAGGAGATGCAAGGCACCTCCTAAGTTTGTGCAAAGTGGATGGGTAGGTCCTTAGGCGGGACAAAGTGACAAGAAGAGGTGGGAGGGCTAGCAGAGAAGCTCAGGCACATTTTGGAATCAGTCATAATTTGGTGGAACACCACTTCCATATATGGGACATTTGGCGTTGAGCTCATTGACATAGGGTAAATTGGAGAGAATAATGATGAGTGAAGTAGCTTTACTATAAAACTAAGATTTCTCAAAACTGGGGCAACTTGAGAGAGAGACTTTAAACTCAAACTTTATAAATTTACTTACTTGGCTTCTGTAAATACCATATGGAAGTTTAGGTAATTTAGGCACATTGAGTGGTTTATCTATATAATTTAATTCATTACTAAAGAGCTGTAGAAACTTCTCTTGTTTGGATCTTACTAATTTTTGAAAGTCTGAGTCAATCCTTGCAGTCCTAATCCACTTGAAAAATAGAATTTGGAGTTTAGCGAATTATTATGCATAGGAGGTCCAGTGATAAGTTACAATGGAACATTATCCCAGCAGCTACTGAAAGGAATTTTAGAAATGTCCTGAAAATTTGTCTATCAGCTAAAAAACTTTACAAATTACCAATACTCATGCTGATGGTACCATGGGCTTTACTAAACTAAAAGTATTATAAACCTTAAAAGAGTTCTTGCTGTAGTACTTCTTTTGATCATACATTGTGCCTCAATAATAAGATTTACAACAAACCGTTCCTCCTATCAACCTTGGTCTTTACATTTGAACTATATTTCAACAAATATAGGTAGTTTTTTGTAATTTTGGTTGTGATAAAGCAAATGGCAATTAAATTTCATTTAAATTAATAGAGCACTAGAGCATACAATTATTCTTTAAGCCTTTTTTTAGAAATATTTAATATTATTTATTTGGGGAAGGTCAACCAGGGGACAAGCACTTCCAATATAGTGCGAAAACTAATGAAATTGACAAATAAAGACACCCCAGAGGGTTCAAGGCCCCTCTTGTTGTCTCCAGGACCACCAAGTTTAGGACGGTGGGGGGTTTATGCTGGCTTATCCTTGGATGCAGCATGAGTGGAGGAAAGAATCAATCTTTAGGAACCATATGGGGAACCATGTATTAATTGTCCTTCTGTTGCGTGAGGTCATGTTTCCAAACAACCATGCTTGGAAATGTTCCAATATATGGTAGTGAAAACGATTAATGGCTCTTTGGAGGGTAGGCGTTGCTCCTGTAAACGACTCCATTACTATAGTATGGATTGTCCATAGTGCTATTGCTACTATAAACGCCCTTAGGGATGGATAGGTGACTCCATGTTGAGAGCAAATGTTCTTAGCCAAACTAAATGGTTGTCCACTGTCTTGGCGGAATAGGCACATGACCTTTTTCCATATAGCTACTGATGTTGGACATTGTTCTAAAGGGTGTACTAGGCTTCCATATTAACCACATATTGTGCATGAGAAGTGGGCAGCGTTTGATCATTCTGTTGTGCGATATACTCTCCTCATGCATCTCCACACATGTGCTCATATTCTGGGTTGAAGTAGTGAGTGATGTGTGTATCTCCAGACTCTTCTTTGGGTCTCCAGGTTGTATGGTATATCCATATGATCCAGTCAATCAATCCTCGATTTGGTACTCTGATTTCTGCTTATTATGTTATCTGTGACTATTTGGCCATTAACTTCCTGTCTGTGAGTTAGCTTTTGGAGTCCTCGGTGATTGATCTGGTCATATATGTGAATCTTCCACTCTGCTCTTCTCATGGCTAGAAGTATTCATTTAAAGTGTACAGGAGTACCATGTGGTCCTGCAGCTGTAGGATGAGACGCCAGATACTTGATTAATGTGTTTGGATGATCTGGGTTTCTTAATCAGAGTGCTAGTGTGAAATTAGATCTTGCTGTTCTGGCCCAATGTATATTTGGAAGGTCTATACTAGTAACCTGAGCTATCCAGGATCCTAGTATATGGGTCAATTGCTCTACATAATTAGTTAGCCCCATACCTCCATTCCTCCTAGGGCCAAATAGGGTTTCAAGGCGTACAGAGGAGTTATGGTTGGACCAAAGCCATCCCTGTATTAAGGCGTAAATTTTATTAAAAAAGGACGGTGAGAAAGCAATTGCATGGGCCATAAACCATATGATTGATAGTATCATGGAGTTGGCTATCATGACCCTTCCTGTTAGACCTGTTTGATGTCCATGTAAGGAGGCAATGCGTTTTGTTATTTTATCTAGAAGTTGATTTTCCATCATGGAGTTGGCGTAACCTCCTGCTTCCAACCATATCCCCAAGTGACGGACAGGTCCAGCTGCCAGCTTGGTAGTGAAGGGAAGTTCCAGTGGGGTAATTGCTGATCTTCGCCTCTTATGTCTGGTGATGAGTCTTGATGTTGTATTGGTCTGTTGACCCAGGGTAGATGGCTTCCAATGGGTCTGATATTTTCCCAGGAAAATGATTTCCGTTTTTTCAGCATTAAAAGATGCGTTGCTGATAGATGAAATTTTTGTATTGTTTTCTCAAGTGTGCGAGCATCCTGGTTGTTGGATATACCCACCACACAGACATCAGAGAGAAAGCCATCATTTTGACTGGTGGTTGGCCATATAAATTGATTCCATTGATGAGTGCATTTGTATTCCAGATTAGAGGATCAAGAGTAAAATTGTATAGTAGAGGGCTTAGAGGGTCCTTTTGTTTGAGTCCTCTCTGTGGAAAAACTGGATTAGTTAAAAAATCTGCTCCATGCACAGCCATGGTGGCTGACTCTGTGAACAACATCACCCAGTTTATGAACCTATTTGGGAGTTTAAATTTTTGAAGGCAGGCCCTGAGATAGGTCCAGTTCACCCTGTCGTATGCCTTCTGTTGATCTAAAAAGACAAGCTCTCCAGAGGCTTTGGATTGGCAGACATTTGCAACTGTGTGAATATTGTCCCATATGGATCTTCTTGAGGACATATACATATTGTGATAGCAATAACACATCTGTTGTGATTTCCCTAATTGTTTGACCATGTTTTTTGTAAATATTTTTGTGTCAGTATTGGTTAGGGAAATTGGGCGCCAATTGGATAGGTTTAGACTATCTCCTTTTTTGAAGAATGTGACTGTGTATGCTTCTTTGCCTCCAGGTAGAAGGCATGTTTCCATAATGCACTTGTTTATGGAATCTTAAAGAATATTAGATATGTTAGTAAAATATTTTATATAAAATTCATAGGGAATCCCATCAGGTCCAGGGCTTTTCCCTCTTGGTGCACTGCATACTACTTCCCATAATTCCTCATGTGATATTAGGTTAATTAAATTGTTGTTTTGATCCGTGGTGTCAATATGTGCGTTTGTGAGAATTTTCCAATTTTTTCTAGTTTGAAAGGATCAGATTTATATTATTTGTATAAAACCTGTGTACTTCAGTCATAACTTCTTTGGGTGTTTCCACTATGGATTTTCCCAGTAATCAGACCTGTGTGCAGGCTATCATACTTTTTTGGGCATAAAATTGACAGAAAAAATAGCTCAAGCAAGTTTCTCCATCTTTTAGGTTTTTTGCTCTATATTGAACCCCAACTTGGTGTTGGTGTTCATGTATCAGGGTGTTTAACCAAGCAGAAACCTCTGCCCATATGCATCCCCATCCAAGGCTATATCCTGTATGTGGGACATTATTTTCCAGGTGATTGATTTTTGCCAAGGTGTGTTTAATGATGGCTGAAGCTGCCCTGTATCTTCTTGATGCTGTGTGTTTAATCTGTTGTATTGTTGATTTTTTTGAAATTTTCCTAGGTGATTAATGGGTCCAAACAGAAAGGTGTTTGAAAATCCCATGTTGAGGATATTTCCTTCATCCAGGATTGGAATTATGAGTCGGCTAAATTTTCTGGGTGTATTCTGCACCACCTGGGTGCTTGGGTATTTGTTTCCAGTGGTGTGAAGGACACCAAAACTAGCCAATGGTCAGAGATTTCACTTTTTGTAGTCTTGAATTTATGAATTCAAATGGTGGAAAATTAATGGTGCAAGTATTAGGTCTATCCATGACATAGAGATAAGTACACCGTTGTGCACATGTGGGCGTGTCATGTTCTGTAGGAGGGGTGACCATTTAGGTAGTGGATCATATAATCCCAGGGTGGCCTTTATCACGCGAAGTTCCAATTGCCCTTGTGGTGTCTCCATTGTGTGTGGCCATTGGTCAGTATCTGGGTTAATCCAGCAGTTCATGTCTCCCATGACAAAAGTGTTTGCTGGAAGATGGAGTTGTGTTAGAGCTGTTAAAACTCTCATGGTCCATTGCACAGTTCAGTGCATACACACTGGCTATTGTGTGCACTTCTTTGTGCCATAAGAAGGTAACAGCTAGTACATGGCCATCCAAGAACAAATTTTTATTAATGAATTTAAAGTTTTGGTTTGCATGTACTATCACCCCACAGTGTTGTGAACAAAACGATATTGTTGGGAGGAGCATGTTTTCCCATGCCTCCTCCTTTCCCTGTGGACAGTGGGTTTCCTGCACCACCAGGATATCCACAGGTGGGTTTTCGCAGGAGACTCAACTTCTTGGCCAGGACGTTAAGGCCTTGAGTCCCACTATGTTCAGCATCCCTATCTCTACTGAGACTCCCAATGCGCCTCAGGAGCAGTTAGCAGGGCCCCCAGCCCTACTCCCTCACCCTCATTTCTCTCCATTGCATCTTTGCTGTGGAGAGCATAACTATGAGTAGGAGTTGGGGTGTATTCTTCCCCTTTCATTACCGCTGCTTTTGCTCCTCTCTTGCCTTTGTTGGTTTTAAATTTATCATTGTGGTGCACTTGTGTGCTCTTATTGGCCACATTTTTATTTTGCGCATTCCATTGTTGATTTTCGCTCCCAATTGGGTTGTGCTCCACAATTTCAGGGGGTGTGCTGAACCCCTGTTTTGCCACATTTGCTTCCAAATCAGGTTCCACTAGAATCCATTTTGTTTGAATTGGTTGTTTGGTTTTCCGTGGGATTTGATTAGCTCATTGTTTCAAGTTCATCCATGTCTTCCTGGATCTGTTCTGGCGAGATGGATGATTCCTCTGAGGCCTTTGCCTTGGCTGTGGCCAACTTGTGAGCTTGTTTGGCCATTTTTCATTCTTTTGGGGAAATTGGGTCAATTATTTTATATTGTCCATGTTCTCCCCAGTTGAATGCTTGTGTGGTGTCTGTGATTTTGGCATGCTCTGAGTCGTCTTTGCCCATTTCTTCCTCACAGAAGTCCATTTCTCTTAGGCCTTCTTTTATGGGACAAGCATGGATCTTGTGCCCAAAGGCCTGGCAGTGGTTGCATATGGGGGGCGCAATCTCCACTGTTGTGCGGAATAGTTGGGATTTATCTATCAATATTGAAGGATGAATGTGGGGGATTTTTTGATATCCTCCACTACCTCCTTGTTCAGAGAAATGATTGTGATTTCCTTCCCAGTGCTAAGGGTTGGAATCATCTGGAATCTTTTCATTTAGAATTTTTTAATTTCTCCGTAGGCTTCTAAGCCTTCCTGGAGATGTCATTTGACTGCTGTGCGCGCCATTGTAGCTGGAAGATAATCAAAGATTATGAAAATGTCTTTGGATTCTGTCCAACGTGTGCGTTTGGTTGATACCAAATGCTGACCGTCAGGAAGGTTGAGAACTACTCTGACCTTTGCTGCTTGATTTGTTTCTTCCACTGTTTTGAATCCAAGATCTACCCAACCTTTGCAGATAGTATGTGTTATTAA
The DNA here is from genome assembly GCA_022478985.1 of Massospora cicadina. Taxonomy (NCBI): domain Eukaryota; kingdom Fungi; phylum Entomophthoromycota; class Entomophthoromycetes; order Entomophthorales; family Entomophthoraceae; genus Massospora; species Massospora cicadina. The sequence continues at coordinate 13,472 of JAKSZP010018998.1, read as the reverse complement.
GTCCACTGCATGCGGGAATAATTTAAGTTGGGCTTTGCCAAACTTTTCCAGTATTGTTAATGTCTCTACTCCAAAGAATACACATATCCTGTGTTCCACTGATGACAGTGGTTGTGAGTGGGATACTTCCATGTAACTGCAGTACTTTACTAAAAAATTCACAAAACCTGTGGTGTCCACGACCTTGGGTTTTTTGTTTTTACTGGTATTTTCGTTAATTCCTTTGCACTTGGTACCTTTGGGAGGTGCAGATACAGCTCTGCTCCCCTTTACCACATTCACCCAATTCTTCACTCTATTAATTGTGCTCATCTCACTTGGTATTGATTATCAAATTTTACTGTTTGAATCAAATCATTTACTAAAAGTGATAGTAACTGAAAAAAAGCAACCTGGAATAATAAATCTTACAATTATATCACTTAACCTTTATAAATTATTCTTAAACTTTATGTGGAAATTATTACTGCTATAAAAATGGTTATGATTTCTTAAATTGACCCACTCTAATAGATAAACCTATAGTATCATTTTGAAGTAATAATCATAGAGGGCTGAAACCCACACAACAGTCTAGAACTCATAAAGCTTTAGATAGCCAAAAATAACAGCAAACCTCAGAGTTTAGAGCTGAGTATATCAAAAAAATTCCTCTGAGAAACAGGCCAAAACTATCAAAAACTAGGATAGGAGTTTTTATTAGTTTAAATGGAAGCTTTTACTAATCAAAGAAATATTGTATGCATAGGGGTAACTACTCCAGAAGGTTGGATAAGCTCAGCTGCGGCTATCATATTAAAGAGTTTTAATCTAATAAACTATTGATGCACAAATGTGAGGTCTGTAACAAATAGGATTAATCTGTTTGTTGCATTTCGACTTGGGCTTAGATTTTCCAAATCCCAAGTCAATTCATTAAAAATATTCTTGGTGCTTGTTAGGTTCAGGTGTTGGGTTGTGCCTCACCTGAACTATTGATTAGGCTCTTGTGAGCCTAATCAATGGTTTGGGCGAGGCCCCAGAAGGGTGATCTTTAAGGTTGAGCCTGCGCAATTATGACCTCTATTCAGGATCTTTTGATTCCCACTCTTGCGTGGGTTTCTCTGGTGGCCTCAGGGCCACCCTTACCTTTTCTTACCTAGTGATCTGCGACACAACAAGTTTTTGTCATGTTAACAAAAACTTGGGTTTTTGCGTCCTCCTCCCTCCAATTACTCTGTATTTTCCCTTATTGTGTTTGCAGCATTAGATAATTGATCTCCTGTTCATCCACAAAATTTTTATTAAATAATAATAATAATTTAAGGTTTTTTGGGGGTTGCAACCAGGCTTACCTATTTCATCCTTATCTTGCTTTAAATTCACTAATTATGAGGTTTAGTGGGTTAGTTGCATGAGGCACTAACACCTACCTTGAGAGTTCAGATCATGCTGGACATTTGGCACTGATTGTGTCAAACCTAAGGTAAGATGGTGATTGGAAACTGGGACGTTTCCAACCGTGACAAAGTCTGACATTGTGCACAAAAGCAAAGGTACACTGAGCTCCTAAGGGTAAGGGCTTTGCGGATTTGAGTCAAGACTTTAAATAATATGATTGGCGCTGGCTTATATAGATATCACCGCTCTTAAGATATATACATCAGTGGGAAACAGTGGTATTTGGCAAGGGTCTTTCAGGCACAATAGGCATTAGATATGGCTGGCACAATAGAAATATGGGTATGCAGGATATCTGAATGTGATACAACAGGAATAAAAGAGGGTGGATGCAGCAAGCTTTATGGATTGCGCAGCATATTGCTGGGAAGAAAAGGGGTGGTGGGGGCCAGTGGATGTAATCAATGGCAGCATGATGGGGATAACTTAAGCAATGCATCAATGGAGGGATGGAGAGATGCAACTGACAGTGAATGAAGCAATCTCTTTGGAAGGTGGTTGCACCTGGACACATCAGAGGAGGCATGCAGGATATCTGATAGGTGCACAGTGAGAAAACAAGATAGATAATTTTAATTTATTGTGATGGCATAATCCCACTGCAAACATATAGAACTTGAAAGTTGCAGCATAGCTAAAAAACAGCAAAACATCATAGTTAGAACTAAGAAATTATTTGATCTAAAGTTTATGTGAGAAGCAGGTCAACAACTATTGAGAAAACTAAGGTGAGGTCCTCTTTTTTTTGGGGGGAGCTTTTATACCTATTGTTGAAGAAATATCCAATACATGATGGAAAATTCCTCAGAAGGCTAGTTAGACTCAACTACTGCTATCATATATAAAAATTTTAATCTTTTAAACTACTGATGCAAAACTAAGAGGTCTAACATCCTATATTCTTGAAAGTTTCACTGAGCTCAAAAGGGTAAGTTCTCTTTTGATTTGCAGTAAGATTGCAAAAGTCATGATTGGCGTTGGTCCAATTATCTAATATAGAATAGAAAATTAAGTTTGTGCAACATCAATTCTCCATTGAATCTAATAGATTCAATTTATTTGTTTAGTAGTTATGGATCATCAATTTTACTGATTAATACACAAAATTACTCAGCAATCAACTGAGTGTCCTTTCTCTATCAAGTATGTTAGTTTCAGCTTGTTTTGCTGAGTGTTTAAGGATTTTCATAATAAATTGAATAATTCACCAAATTCTTAACTGATACTAAACAAAAAAAATAAATGTTTAATGATAATACTAAGGTTAAGATAGAGTTGAATGTTCAAATTATAGCTCAATCTTTTTTATTATTTAATAAAATTTATTTCATTAAATTTATAAATTTACCATATTTTATTCAATTTGATTCATTTCATTGAAATTATATATTTATTTCATTTATTCTCTTTTAATTTCTTATTTTTATAAGCTTTTAAAAGATAATTTATATACATTAAATTATCTTGAATTTGTATATAAACTAAATATACTAAAAACTCTTATTATACTAAGTTAAATTAAACTAAGTATCTTTATTGCTATTAGCTACAAACTAAACTAGCTCATAAGTCTATAGATTATATATTCTACATAGTATTTATTCTTTTTATATGATCTTTAAATAATGGCAAAATTGAACTAGGATAAAATTATATTTAAATATAGGTTTTTTAGTGATCAATAAGTTTAATATTCACTGTATCAGCAATCCAGTGACTTGTGCTCCAAACAAGGGCTCTATCTACATCTTTAAATTAATTTTTTTGTTTATTTGTAATGAATGAATTCCTATACCATTTATCAGATTGTGATAAAAGTTTGGTGAGCTGTTGTGCACACACCCACAAAGGTTTCTGAATTAGTCTAACCATTTATAAGTAAAGTAAAAAGTTCTATATGTAAGAGTTAAAATTTTATATATTTCTTAATGGTAATTGGTATATTATCATAGCTGATCAGATTAAGATTAGTTGATTCAATAGTTTCATTAGGTTTTCCAGGAAGTTGACAATTTTAGTTTGATCTTTAAGCTTAAAGGTTTTAGTGAGCAGTTAATGATTGTTTGATTTGATAAGTTTTATTGGTTTTAGTAAGTTGTTTGTGGATTTTTAGTTGTTTCAATAAGGTTAGCTTGTTTTACCAAGCTGTTGGTTATTGTTTGATTTAGTATGTTTAATAGTTTTAGCTAAGCAGTTTAGTGGTTTATCTATGATAAAATCTAAAATATTAATTCAAATCATTTATTTATTAAACCTGAGTAATGCCAGGTAATATCACAATCTATCTATGATATCTATAGAGCTTTTCTTTCCTGTAATTATAACATCAGTTACCAAAATTTGATTTGAACCGATAATTCTGATAATCACACAGGTGAAATGAGCGAAATTAATAAAACCTAACAAAACTGGGCGAAAGTCATATTGGGCAATGGCCAAAACGGTGCACCCATTGGCAAAAACGCCCTGGAGGGGGACCAGGAGCTAATGCCGTCAAAAGACCCCAAACCCAAACACTACCCAGGTTTGTGGAGTTTACCACAAAACAAAACCAATACATGGAAATACAGTATGCACAGCCCCTATCAAAAGTGGAACACTGGCTCTGACTTTTCTTAGGGGTAGATTCCTCAACTCTGTGGGAGAAGGTAGGTGAGGCACAGGCCTCCCTCTTTCCCCATGCGGTATATGTTACCACCCACACCATCCACTGCAGCTGGATTGATATGGGTTTTAAAACTGAAGAAGACGCAGACACCGCAGCAAAAGTCTGTGTCAAATTGTTCCTCCCTGAGCGCAAGCAAATTGTGTGCACTGTGCACACCAGATGGAACAAAGCAAACACTTTGTTAATCTCATTTGACTCGCTTCCCACCAACCTTTCCCATAAGCTAATTGAGGAAGAACTCCAATTTAGCCTTCAGAGCTATGAAGAAATAAAAAAAACTAGAACTACAGCGTTTCCACCTGATGCTGAACCTGTGCACAGGAAAGGCAATTGCTGTAATTGACCAGGTCCCCTGACAAGGCCATGAACTTGACCAAAATACCATGCACCGAGGTGTTTCACCTCCCAGATGGGGGAGTGTCAAAACCTTTCCCATCACACCAGAACGTGCACCGCCCATCTGCAACCATTGCATCACACTGGGGCACAAGGAGCATGCATGCTTGTGAAGGAGGGCATCATGGCCCAAGACTTTTGCAATGACGCCATAGAAAAGATGGGGAGACCTTTGAAAGATTGGTTGACGCCAACCACGCTTTCCTCTGTGGAGAGGACGGACAATACGTCCTCATAGACCCAATCTCACCCAAATTACGCAAACAGGTGCAAAATGCCTGCAAGCGGGCAGCGGCTAAGGCCACATCTCTCGCAACCTCCATCATCAACCTGAACCAAACTCAGATGGACAGAGAGGAAATCAGATGAACCAGCCAATCAGAACACAATTCCTAAGCTGGAGCAGCCTTGGACGATGTGAACTGAGCCAAACAGTTGGACCAGACAACCTATGCAGAAAACTTTCTCAACAAGCTGACATAATCACCATTTGACTCCAATCAAATCAACTTACTGGGACATTTTTAATCCACTATGGATGAGCCAAAAGGGCCCAAAGCTTCAAAATCAAGCCCTGAAACATCAGAAACCAATCAGCGCACCAATTTGAATTAAACAAAATCACGTGCTAAAAAGCTTAATACAATCCCCAAATCTAATAACAACCGCATGAAATCATCAAAAGGTAAGGAGCCAGAAAACGCCTCAGAGTGGACTGGCCCAATCACATGGAGCAAGTCCAAGGCAATGAGCGGGGGACTAGGGCTGAAAGGCCTGTTTAACCACTTTTGAGGCGCCACGGGCACCTCAGTGTCAATAGGGACACTAAACATCACAGGAGCCAGGGCTCAAGCATCCTGAGCCAAAAATCTGGACTTCCTGCACAAACCCCTGGTAGACATCTTGGCCATCCAAGAGGTCCACTGTCTACAGGGGAAGAGGGATCCTGGGCGGCCAGGGTCTCACCGTCCCAGTTGATATGGATGTCTCACTGTGGGGTGGTCATCCATAATAATAACAAAAAATTAAAAATTTTCAAGTCCTCCTCAGACTTAGATGGCCGCGTCCTAACCGCAAGGATCGCAAACCAAGAGGCCACACTATCAATAGCCTGTATCTATGCACCATGCACCACATCAAAGAGGAAACAATTTCTCAAATCCATCCCGACTTAACCTCCCACTGGACACCATCCTGTTGGGCGAATTTAACTGTTGGGATGACCCCACTACAGATAAATGGCACAACCCCAGGGGATACCCACTGGGACATGTCGAGTTCCATGCAATGAAGGCATCCCTTGGACTGTAGGACACCCTCCCCCAGATCTCCACTCCTTCCCCAGATGACCTGCCCCAGCATACATGAATGAATGCTCATCTCGATGAGCTGCATCAACCACACCCTCGCACCAAAATCCTGCCACTCATTTATTACTAACTTCGCTGCTAAAAAATTAATTTCTCTGACCACCATCTAGTTTTGGTACAGTTCACACCAACCTGGACTTAAACGCGGATGTTGCCCTGGAGGAAGCTATACCCAGAGAATATAAAACTCCCCAAAATTTCCTCTGGGTCGAGCACAAAGCCTCAAACCCAAAATTCACAATCCTGTTCACATCAGATCCCATTGAACCTTGGGAAAAATTTAAATCTGAACTAATAAACAAAACCCACCATCCCATATTGCACAAGTACACCGCGGATACCGTCACAATCAGACGCACCCTGGTGGAACTTGACCACCTAGAACTCAATACCCCAAAAACTGGATACAGCCCAAACTGGGGGTGCAAATGGGTGGAAATTTCTGTCCACCTAAACGCCCTCATCTATGAGCACTAACACAGAATCAAAGTATCATGGAAAGGTAAGCACATAAAAGAAGGCAAAACATGTTCAGCATTCTTCTTCTGCCAATACCACTCCTGGAAATTTTCCCCAATGTGCACAGGTTCACAAAACTGATGGAACTATGGCAACTGACCCAACGGAGGTTAAGGCGGAAATTCACTGCTACTACACCAAACTTTACTGCGACACCCCACCTGACCACCAAAAAATAAAAAAAAATTCACACCACCAGAATACAGAGTGCACCGCATACTATAGTCTCCTAAACCTGATAACGCATGAGGAGCTCTGGATTACAGTCTGTGGGTCACCGCGTAGGAAATGCCCAGGCCCTGATGGGATATCCTACGAAATTTATAAAGCATACTTTAAACAAATCACCCCCCTCCTCCTAGCATCTATGGACCAGTGCTTGCTGGAGACCTGTCTCCTGCCAGGAGGCCAGGACTCCTATGTCATTACCCTATTCAAAAAGGGCGACAGACTGGACCTGGCCAACTGGCATCCAAATTCACTCTCAAACACTGACACAAAAATACTCACAAATTCTAGCTACCAGACTGGGCGCACTAGTTTCTAAAGCCCTATCACCCAACCAATTTGGCTTTACACCAGGGCGCTCCATCTGGTCTAAAATACACTCCATCACCAATGTATGCCAATCCAGAGTGATGGGAGCCCTGGTATTCCTTGACCAGGAGAAGGCATATGATCGCGTTAGCTGGCCATACTTTTAAGAGTGCCTACACGCCTTCAACCTCCCATCCAGGTTCATCAACTGGGCGATGCTCCTCGCAGAATCCGCCTCTATGGCTTTATGTGGCCAGGGCTTCCTGACTGAAAGGATCACCCCATGCAGAGGGCTCAAGCAAGGGGACCCCTCAGCTCATTACTCTATAACTTCAGCTTTGATTCACTCCTCCGCGTTGCTGACTCACGCCTCTGGGGCATAACTGCACAAGGCCAGCCCCCAGTCAAAATACTAGCCTTTGCAGATGACTGTGTGAGAGGTATATCTGACAGCAATAATGCCTGACAGTTGGAACACACCCTAGAGGAATATTCCACAATGAGTAATGCATCGCTTAATAAATGGAAAACTGAAATAATCCTCCTTGGCAAATATGTCACCAACTGGACCACATCCCCAACTACACACAGCCCAAGATGCAAAAACTCACTCATCCTACCCTTTTCATTACCCCCACCATCACCCCTGTCCGCCACCTTAGGATTTGGCTGGAAACAGGGGTATTCAAAGAAGATGATTGAAAATAACCTGCTGCAATGAATATCCAACAGAATTGCCTCACTAAAGGGTAGATCCCCTGGACTAATGGGGCGAGTGGCAGTTTCCAACTCGCTCATCCTCCAATGCTGTGGTTCCCCGCATATGCGATCCCCTTTTTGCCCACCTTTATAACGTTTATCTGTGCGCTCATCCAGGGCTGGCTGTGTCCTGGATCCTGCACACCCGTCTGGGTGGAAACACTATATGGTTCATGCTTTATTGGAGGCATGGGCCTGATAGATTTTGAGAACCATGCCAACCGCATCCTGGGCACCTGGATAAAGGAAGTGCTAACCCTGGACCCCCTGCAACAGCACTGGTTCAGGGCAGCAAGGGCCAACTCTCGCAGGCACTCAAAATACCTAACTCGACCATCCTTCCAGCTTACTAACATATTTTGCTAACTGCCCCAACACAATGGGCCCGTATGGAACCCCCCCCCCTCACTTTAAACGCCTCCTCTGAACCATCTGCCGCATGGGATGGACCATTGCTACCACAGGCACTGTGCAAGGAAGGGGAAGACTCAGACCCCACTTCATGATATGGAATCCAGAGACCACCCTCACCAAGACATTCTTGCCACGACCCCAACCATCGCCAGGATTGACTACCTAGATGCTTTGGACATCCCCTACAACCTAGCCACACAAAAGGCAATATGGAGGATGACCCACCATCCACCCCTCCAGCCGAGGGTAAGAGCCAACGCCTGGCGCTGCCTGAGAAGGACCTATAGAACGGCGGACTGAACCCACTCCCTCCACACAACCTGCGCAGTATGTGGAGAAGAGGGCTCCCTACACCACCGCTTAGAAACCTGCCCCCCATCTATAGCCATATGGCAAGAAGTCACGCGCCTTCTCAAGGTCCAAGATGACCAGGATTTCTCTATATCAAGGAGCCTCCTTTGGCTCTGGATTGTGTCCCCAATCCTGTCTACCCTCCACTCCCTATTGATACCCATTGCAATGATGACAATCCACACTATTGCCTTGGATGCGTTCAAGGTCATGGTCCCTACCATCCATGGGGTATTCAATAGGTTTCACGTTCACTTACTGGAGCACTTCCAAGCCTGGCTCTATGGGTATATGAAGCCAAGGCAGCAGAGACTCATAAAGTCATGGTTCCCGCTCTGGTTCCTTCACATGGACCCCTTCCTTCACACCTGCTCCATAGCGGGGACAACCCCCTCAGAGTAATGCACCAATCCCCCCATACCTGGCGGTTCCAGCTGGCAACAGGGGTAACCTGTGTACCCTGGGGCTCCCAATCCTCTCTAGTCATCGCTATTCTTCACTCCCCTTCCATTTCCACACATGCATTGGTAATGCCCATCCCCCGGTCAGCTTGCCTTGGTTAAATCAATTTATCCATTATATCTATATATAATAGGAAATTATTTGTGTATGTATACATGATCCTATCAATCTGATTGGCCAGTAGCTATGCTTAGGCAATGCGTTAAATATGTAGAAGAATTCTGATTAGTTAACAGTGGCTGTGATCAGAAAATTTATCAATTAATAAGTATATAATGGTAAAGAAATACATTTTAAATTTCAAATAGTCTCATATTCATCATTTTTAAATAATTGTAGAAATTTATACTTATATATAAATATATATTTAATATAAATAGATAGTTACCTTAAAACTGATTTTGTTAGTGATAGATAAAAAATAAAATGATGAGCCAACCTAGCTACTAATAGTTTATTTTATTTTATTTCATTTTAATTTTATTTTATTTTATTTTATTTTATTTTATTTTATTATTTTATTTGAGGTGGCTGACCTGTGGATGATACCGCACCAATGAAAGGGATTCAAATTATGGGAAAGGAGGATAAAATTCAGAAAATCTCCATGCATGGCTTATGATAGGCCAGGAACTCTATGGCTGCCTTGCTATTTGCTATCTCAGTTTGGGGCATTGGTGCGCAACGCCAACACAGTCATAATCGTCCCCTACCCAAAGTTCATCTACTGGGATTGAACTCAGGGAAACAGTGATAGAGAGTTCATTTTTACACTGGGTTATCCTACCCTTATAGTTATTTAAGTTGTCTAAAATAATTGTTTATCTGCATTTGCTTTGATTTTTCTTTGGACAACAAGATGTTGAGTTCTGCATATTTAGTAGAATCAAATGAGTTTTATTTAAAAGCTTACACCTTAGCATATGTTAACTTGAATGCTAATAATTTACTTCTTTTTAAAAATTAATTAATCATTTGATTCTACTTATTGTTGTATTAAAATACTTAAAAGGTTGTTTCACTAATTCATATAATATCTGTGCAAAGTTAGCTCAAAGTTGGTTTAGTAGCTTTAAAGATGAACTGCTCCTGAGGCACCAGGCGTCTCAGTAGAGATAGGGACGCTGAACATAGTGGGACTTAAGACCTTAACATCACAGTCCAAGATGTTGAGTCTCCTGCACAACCCTCCTGTGGACATCCTGGCGGTGCAGGAAACCCACTGTCCATAGGGAAAGGAGGAGACACGGGAAAACATGCTCCTTTCAACAATATCATTTAGGTTGCAACACTGGGGGGTGATAGTACATGCAAACCAAAACTTTAAATTCATTAATAAAAATTCGTTTTTAGATAGCCGTGTACTAGCCATTACCTTCTCATGGCACACCAAAGTGCACACAATAGCCAGTGTGTAAGCACCAAACTGTGCAATGGACATCATGAGTTTCTCTTAACCTTGAAACCTCCATCTTCCAGAAAACACTTTTGTCAAGGGAGACATGAACTGCTGGTTTAACCCAGGCATCAACCAATGGTCACACACAACGGAGGCACCACAAGGGCATGTGGAACTTTGCATGTTAAAAGCCACATTGGGCCTATATAATACTTTACTTAAACAATAGCCTCTCCTGCAGAACATGACACACCTGCATGTGCACAATGGTAAAATTATTTCTATGTTATGAATAGACCTAATACTCACACCGCTAAATTTTCTAACACCAAATTTATTAATTTAAAATTATAAAAATCAGATTCCACAGATGCCAGCTAGTTTATGTCCTTCACACCAGCAAAAACATTTATCCAAGCACCAAGGTGGTGTAGAATATGCCCAGAGAATTTAACCAACTCAGAATTTCACTCCTAGGTTGAGGAAATATTTTTAAAAAGATTTCTAAACACCTTTTTGTTCAGACCCATCAATCACCTAGGAAAATCTCAAGAAAATGAACAATACATTAGGCTAAATACATAGCATCAAGAAGATACAAGGAAGCTTCAGTCGTCATTAAACGCACTTTGGCTGAAATTGATCACTGGGAAAACAATGTCCCACGAATAGGATACAGCCCTAAATGGGGACGCAAATGGGCAGAGGTATCTGAACACTTGAACACCTTGATACATAAAAACCAACACCGCGTTGGGGTTCAATATAGAGCAAAAACCTAAAAGATGGAGAAACTTGTTTGAAGCTATTTTTTCTTTTAATTTCATACCCAAAAAAGTATGATACCCTGCACACAGGTCTGATGACTGGACAAATCCATAGTGGAAACACCCAAAGAAGTTGTGACTGAAGTACACAGGTTTTATACAAATAACTATAAATCTGAACCGTTCAAACTAAAAAAAAATTGAAAAATTCCTCACAAACGCACATATTGACACCATGGCTCAAAACAACAATTTGTTTTTATTTAACTGAGGCAAGCCGACCAGGGTACAGGCATTACCAAAAGAAAGAAACGATTAAAACAACAATTTAATTAACTTAATATCACATGAGGAATTAGGGGAAGTAGTATGCAGTGCACCAAGAGGGAAAAGCCCTGGACCTGATGGGAATCCCTATGAATTTTATATAAATTATTATACTAACATATCTTATATTCTTTAAGCTTCCATAAACAAGTGCATTATGGAAACATGCCTTCTACCTGGAGGTAAAGAAGCATACACAGTCACATTCTTCAAAAAAGGAGATAGTCTAACCCTATCCAATTGGCGCCCAATTTCCCTAACTAATACTGACACAAAAATATTTACAAAAAACATGGTCAAACAATTAGGGTAATCACAACAGATGTGTTATTCCTATCACAATATGTATATGTCCTCAGAAGATACATATGGGACAATAGTCACACAGTTGCAAATGTCTGCTAATCTAAAGCCTCTGGAGCGCTCATTATATTAGATCATTAGAAAGCATATGACAGGGTGAACTGGACATATCTCAGGACCTGCCTTAAAAATTTAAAGCTCACAAATAGGTTTATAAACTGGCTGATGTTGTTCACAGAGTCAGCCACCATGGCTGTGCATAGAGCAGGTTTTCTAACGAGCTTAGTTTTCACAGAGGGGACTCAGACAAGGGGATTTTTAAGCCCTCTACTATACAATTTTAGTCTTAATCCTCTAATCTGGAATACAAATGAGCTCATAAATGAAATTAATGTTCAGAGCCAACCACCAGTCAAGATGATGGCTTTTGCTTATGACTGTGTGGTGGGTATATCCAGCAACCAGGATGCTCGCACACTTGGGAAAACAATACAAAAATTTTATCTATCAGCAACGCATCTTTTAATGCTGAAAACTGAAATTATACTCCTGGGAGAATATCAGACCCATTGGACGCCATCCACCTTGGGTCAGCAGACTAATGCAACCTCAAGTCTCCTCACCAGAACTAGGAGGCAAAGATCACCAGTTACCACTAGAACTTCCCTTCACTAAAAAGCTAGCATCTGGACCTGTGCGCCACTTGGGAATATGGTTAGAGGCAGGGGGTACGTTAGCACCATAATGGAGAATCATCACCTAGATAAAATAACAAAACGCATTGCCTCCTTGTATGGAAATCATACAGGTCTAACTGGGCGAGTTGTGATAGCCAACTTCATGGTATTATCAATCATCTGGTTTATGGCCCATGCAATTGCTTTTTCACCGTCCTTTTTTAACACAATATATGCCTTAATACAGGGATGGCTTTGTCTGACCATAAAGCCCTTTTGATCCTTAAAATTTTTTGTCCTTAGGAGGAATGGAAGTATGGGTTAACTAATTATATAAAGTAATAGTCCCATATACTAGGATCCTGGATAGCTCAGGTGACTAGTCCTGACTTTTCAAACATAAATTGGGCCATCGCAGAAAGATCAAATTTTGCACAAGCGCTCCAAATAAAAAATACAAATTATTCAAACTCATTGAATAAGCATCTGGAATCTCACCCAGCCGCTGCAGGACTGCATGGCACTCCTGTACACTTTAAACAAATACTTCTAGCCATGAAAAAACCAGAGTGGACCATCCACATAAGTGTACAGACCAGTCACTGAGGTTTCTAAGGCTAACTCACAGACAAGAAGTTAATGGCCAGATAGTCACAAAAAATTGATAAACTAAAACCTGACTTTTTGCCAGGATTGATTACCTGGATCTAAAGGACATACCATAAAGCCTGGAGACCCAAAGAATGGTATGGAGATAGCCGCACCACTCACTACTGTAACCCAGGATATGTGCACATGTATGGTGATGCATGTGGAGAGTGTATTGCATGGCAGAACAATCAAACGCCGCCCGCTCTTCATGCCAGTTATGTGTCTAATATTGTTAGGAGCATGTCTGTAATGCTCCAGTTACAGTAGACTCGGGGAGCAAGAGCACACCCCCCTGCTTTGGAAACTATTACTCAATATAAGATAAGCAAAGCACCACCCAAAAGAATGGTGCGCAGAAATCCCTAAGCAAGGAGGGCACACATTTTGTCAGGGTAAAGCCTGACATTAGAGGAATTCCTGAGATTTCAGATA
>JAKSZP010018997.1:0-51274 GCA_022478985.1 Massospora cicadina | reverse complement strand
CAACATTTTGCTTAATTATAACTCATGTATCCCATTTTTGTAAATCTTGAGACTCATCTCAATTCCCCTTTGATCTGCCAATATGGGTAGCGTATCATCCAGTCATATCAACTTCCTGACACTGCTTTTAATTAAAACCATTCTGGATATTTTTGTTGACTGCTACCCTTTCATCCCCTTTAGAGAAAATTAGCACAACACATTTTGGTGGATACAGGACCTCTGAGGATTTTATTGACCAAGAACTTGCCGACTACCTTGAGTTGAATTACTTTCCAGGTGGTATGGTTAGGAGAGGGGCTTCTTAAGGTATTTCCACGCTGAAGGTTCTGGGGTTAGTGGATTATTGAGGTGGCAAATATCATTTGGCGGACCATTTCCAAGCAATTAACACCTCTTGTACCCTATTATTTTGGGAGTAGAGTGGTGGCGAAAATTTGACGTCATAACCAACTTAAAAGATAATAACTTGTCCTTAACTTTGAAGAATGGTCATATATCTGTTGTCCCCTTGTCTGAAGCAAACTCTTAGGGCGACATGCCACACTGACCCAATATCCACACTCTCAGTCTTGCTTCTTTGCTGAAGCACACTTTGAGGTTCCCTTACCTTCCTGTTTAAAGTTTCTGAAATCTTCGTTTGATGTGGCTTCAGCCAATGTACTACCAGCTCATTCAGAGTTTGATTGCAAGTTCAAGCTCATAGTTGATCTGGTGAGTATATCTTCTCCCATTTACCCTTTGACTGTGTGGAAGGAAGCGGCCTTAATGTATGGGTTAAGGAGCATTTAGCTAAAGGCGCAATATTTCAGCGTACCTTACCAGTATGCTCCCCACTTCTCTTTGCGGACAAGACTGATGGTACCTTACGCCCATGCATAGATTATGGGAATCTCAACAATGCCACAGTACCAGAGATTCATTCCATTCCAGTGGACTCACATATTGATCGCTATGTGGAGAAGGCAAAAGTCTTCTTCAAACTGGATTTCTCAAACGCATTCAATAAGATTCAGATTAAGAAGGGCTAGGAGTGTGTTAACCATATTCCATACCAGAAAATGAATTTTACAGTTTTGGGTTTTTCTCTTTGGTCTTAAAAACGCCCTGGCTATCTTTCAACGCTGATAGATGCAGTTTTAGGGACCTGCTGGGGGTATGATCGGTAGCCTAAATGGATGTTATTCTGGTGTTTTTGCCCTGACCTAGAATCCCATGCAATGCACCTGAGGCAAGTGTGGAGCGTTTGAGGACAGCTGATTTAAGCTAAAAATCAGTAAGTGTGAATAATTCAATTTCCCAGGTCACCTTTCTGGACATCGTCATGTTTGATCAAGGATGCATGGTAACTCCAGAAAAGGAGAAGGCAATTTTTGGGTGGACCACCCCAATTTCGGTCAAGGTATTGAGGTGTTTTTTTTGGAAATGTGTACGTTCCTTAAGAAATTCACACCAGATCTTTCTGAGGCGGCGTCGCCCTTGTATAAGGCAGTGGAGCAAAATTGCTCCAGTGGTCCCCAGTTTTACAGGATGTCTTCCAAGTGATAAAGTGAACCATGCTGTTCATGTCCGTCATTCACCATGTAGATCCCATAAAGGAGTTCATTGTGGCTGCTGATGACTTCAACATTGCCATAGTGGCAGCCTTATTACAAGTAAACAAAGATGGGATAGAGCATCCGGTTAGGTACATTTCTCAAGAAGGTATCCCTGCCTGATTTAAACTACGCCGTTTATGACAAAGAGTTTATTGGCAGTGGTTGTAGATCTTATCTATTGGCGTCATCACAAGCATGGCTCATCCCAACCATTCTGCATTCATGCAGACCACCGTGCCTTGTTGTACTACTGCGCACCTCATGTTTTGACCTCATAGCAGACATGCTGGCATGAGAAACTGGCCCAATTTTCAATTTTCTTATGAGTTTACAAAGGTCAAATAGAATGGTTTGGCGGATGCTTTGAGCTGAAACTATGCACTAGCTCCCAATCCTAAGGAGGTAGAGGTATACAACACCCACTTGGTGATTCAGCCAGGTATGATTGTGTCTCAACTTCCTTCTCCCCTGGCCCACGGGCCAGTGCTTGCTCCTCTTTAAGATGCAGAAGAATAAATTATGTTCCAAAAGGTAATCCTTTCATACCCTGTCAAGAATCTAAATGACTGGATGACAAGCCACTATTACAGCCATGCAGATCATTGGAGGAATTCCGCTGAAGCTCAAATGGACAGAATTTGCCGAGGATGGTTCAGAGCTATAAGTGATTGGTTGCTTTAGGATAAGGCGATAATGGGTCAAAAATGGGTCTTATTGGATTGCCTTAAAAATAGGGCGATAGAGTGATGTCAACATTTGATAGAAGGATGTATTGGATCATTTCTAATCAAGGAAATAAGTGATTAAATAATAATAAGCTGAAAACAATGAAAAGATGGTGACATGAATAAATTAAGTGGAAGGGTTAGTACTGACAGACATCGTTGGGATATCAGTGAAATAAGGGAACTAGAGGAGTATTCTTGAAAGGTTTTAGAAAGAGGAGAAAGAAAGAAAAAGAAGCAGACCAAAAGAGGATCCGCTGACAAATTATATTTTAAAATAAAGAAGTGGTTGGGAGGATTGCTTCAGTGTTTATTATAAATTAAGTGGTTACAAGTGTATCAAGGAACCGGCAATCATCATATTGACCATTATAATTGTTCAATGGGGGAGACCCTGTGCAAAAAACTCTTTAGAGGATTCATACCAAATCGCCAAGATTCAACAGTGGTGCTCATTACAGGGTGCCGATTGACCAATAACAAACTTTGAAAACTCAGCCGCCAGTTATGTCACATCCAGGTTGTTTTAAAGAGAAATATGCACAAAACAATGGCCATGTGGCCTACAAGGAGTTGAGACTCGCGTTAGATACTGTGTTTGAAAAGCAGGATGAGTTGCTTCAGAAGGTTTACATTAATAAACTGCTACCATTTGATTGCAAAGGGAATATTCATGGGTTCTTTCGTCAATTTGAGTTTGCAACTGAAGGTACTTCGGATCTATGGAGGGCAAAACTGTCACTCTTCTCTTTGGATGTTGGAAGTGCTGATCAAGTAGATTGTTACCTCTCAGCTAGTCCCGTTTCATACCATGAAGTCAAGGAGATGGTGCTGCAATTGTTCAGTGGAACTACAAAACTGTCGCAGTGGAAAACTAAGTTCTTGACCATTGGGTTTCAGCGAAACGAGACCCTCACCACATTTGCTGACCAATTTATGACGGAAGCACACGTGCTGATTGTGGCAGGAATTCTATCCAAAGTTAATGTATGTATAGCAATGGCCTCAGCGGTGAAGCCATACCCTGAGCTTTACAATGTCATAGCTCCGTTGTTAGAGTCCAATGTACCTCTTCTTAAACTTGTTCTGTTTGTACATCGCTTATCTGTAACTTTTCCTCCACCCAATACTGAGCAAATCTGCACTGTCGCTATAGTTCACCCTAATCAGGTGGGAAGAGTTATCCGGTCAGAGAGAATTCTGTCAGGATACTCTCCTCCATCCAACGGGCGTTCCTTGATTACTAATCAACATCGAACCAACTACCAATCTGGGCCTAACTATGCTGACAGGGGGCGGTCATTTTACTGTTAGGGGTCTGGTTATGTCGATCCTTTTCATAATCATCTTTCAAATGAACCAACTTATCCTAAACATGGTCATAGGTCTTATGAAGTAATTTGTTAGAATTGTGGTCGCACTGGGCACATGGGACGATGGTGTCCCAACCAACGGATCCCTCCCTTGCAATGAGAGCAGGGCTATCAGGGAAAAGTCTGAGTGGGGTAGAGAAGGGACTCTCTACTTCCGCTACCTTGAACTTACATGTCCCACCTGAGTCTACTGTGTTACATATAGCTGAAGATTCTCAGTATGACAATACATTCCTCTACCTCCCGCCAGTTAGGGGAGTAAATGTGCTGACCCAAGTGCACGTTGAAGAAATGGTGGACAAAAACTCTCCGGATCAATCAAAGCTTTATGCTTGTCAAATGTTCGACCAAAATATGTTAGATTAACTAGAACTGGTCGCAGATGCCCTGTCCCCAAGGGGAATAGACGTCGCCCTCCCAGTGGACACTATTGTAACCAAATACCCTAGATTAGTGCGGGTATTATGAGTTTCCTGGGAAAACATGAATCCTTAAGTGTACATGTAGTAAATAGCTGGGATGCATCTTACTAATAATGCACTTACTGTGACATTGTGGTATCTAAAACCCGGGTACAGGCTATCATTGACACAGGCACACCTGTTAATATTGTCTCCACTAATTTGGTGGCGAAGTTGTCCTTAAAACCCGACATAGTCCACTGGATGGTGTATGGGACCGCTGGAGCTGAAACCACCACTTCTGAGGAAGCATATAGCGCTCTTCCCTTGTGGTTCAGATCTATTGTTGTGGTTGCTTCAGCGGTTTATTACCAAACAGTAACTACGATTTATTGATTGGAACTGCATTTATGCGACACTATGGGGCTATAGTTGACATGATGAAAGAGACCCTAGCCATTGTGGGACAGCGGATCCCTATATATTTCTCCTCTAGTGGAGCACTGAAGAGCTCAGCGCACATGGGACAGGATAAACTTGCCTACAGCAATGGGGTGATTCCAGTATGCTATCATCACTTAAAAAAATGTGGGCCCTTCCTCATCAGATATACAAATACCAAGGGTTACCGCTTAGAGCAGCTGGAGCTATATCCATTCCTTCTGAGCATCAAGTAATAATAGACACTGAGTTAGAGGTGGAAGTGCCAGATGGGCTCTATGGGGATATCCTTTAGCATTATCAGCAACCAAGGCTTATATCCCATGTGGCTCCAGGCATCATACTACCTGGCCATGGGGAAATCAAAGTACTAATAGCAAATCTTCAGAACAGTCCCATTTGAATCCGCTGTCATCAGATTGTAGCATACTTACATATGAGCCCGGTTGAAGAGATCAACCAAGTTCATGAGTTCAGTTCTCTGGATGAATTTGATCTGCCCATTGAACCGCCTCTCGGTGCAATGGTGGTTGTACCGCGGGAAAATTTATCTGGGTTATCAGAAGATCAGAATGAGTAGGTGGAAGCGGTATTTCAAAAGTATAAAAAGATCTTTGTGGTTGACAATCATGATTTGGGGTGCGCTCAGAGGGTTGTTCATCGACTAGACACTGGGGATCATCCTCCCATCAGGTCTCAACCAATCTGTCAATCATAGGCAGCTGAAGAAGTTGTCACCGAGGAGATCAAAAAGCTGTTGGAGCAGGGCATGCTTGAACCATCTAAGAGTCTGTGGGCTTCGCCTGTCCTAATTGTTAAAAAGAAGGATGGCACTAACTGTGTAGTAATCTACTACTGGAAGCTCAATAGCATCACCAAAAAAGATTTATACCCTCTGCCACGGATTGATGAGGCACTAGACTGGCTAGGTGGAGCCCGCTAATTCTTGGCGATGATTTTGATATCCAGTTATTGGCAAATTGAGTTGCCCATGGCGGAGCAAGAAAAATGTGCGGTAATCACCTTGAAAGGGCTTTTCCAACCAACACGCATGCTGCAGGGACTATGTAATGCCCCAGCTACGTTTCAACGAGCAATGGACACTATAATGGGTGATATGAAGCTGTCGTGCATTCTTGTGTATCTTACAAATATTAATATCTTCTCTCGCATGTTTACTGAGCATCTCACTCCTTTGGAAGAGGTATTTTACCGACTGTCTGAGGCCAATATCAAAATCAAACAACGAAGATGCCACTTCTTCAAGGATTAGCTTGAGTACCTTGGGTTTGTGGTGGATGCAACTGGGCTAAGACCTCAGCCAGCCAAGGTAGAAGCCATCCAGAAGATGACTAAGCCCGCTAATAAGCGGGACATTCAGTTGTTTCTGGGAATAGTGGGTTACTACTGACAATTCATACCCAATTTCAGTTGCATCGGAGGTCTGCTGTTTGAGCTACTAAAGAAAGATGCCATGTTCAAATGGATGGAGCGATGTCAATGTGCCTTCAATACACTTTAAATGGAATTAGTCAGTGCGCCGGTGTTGAGCTATCCTAATTTTGATTAGGAAATTATAGTGCAAACAGATGTGTCCCTTTCTACTGTTGGGCAGTCCTGTATCAGAAGGACTATGAGGAAAACGAGCACCCCATGGCGTAATGTAGTCGCATCTTGAATAGCCATAAACAAAATTACATTGTAACTGAGCGGGAATGCTTAGCGTTGATATATGCATATACGCAGTTTCAAGTCTACTTGCATGGAATAAAGTTTAGAGTCATGATGGATCATGCATCATTGCAATGGTTGCAGAATTTGAAAGAGCCTGAAGGGTGGCTAGCCCGATGGGCTCTTAAGCTGCAAGATTACAACTTTGAGATTTTACATCAACTGGGAGCAAAACACCAAAATGCTGATTTCTTATCGAGATTACCAACAATTGCAGTTATGACAGATCTAATTGATATAATGTTTGACAAAATTCTCAGTGGAAAATACAAAGATGAACTGCCTCAAGTATTCAAGTTACTAGACGAACTCAGGACCAATACGTTCCTAAGGAATGGGGAATTGTATAAGTGTATAGGGGATGTTACTGTAAATATCCCAAGGCCTTCCAACTGCTCATATAATTATGGGTGCACATTGAGAAGTTGGTCATGGTGGAGTCCAGAAAACTCTCAAATTGTTAAGGCCGAGGTATTATTGGGAAATCATGCAATATGACTTGCTTGAGACCCTGTCTTGCTGCCACCAGTGCCAGGTGGAGAAGCCGTTCCACCAGAAGACTTCATACCAGTTGGTAAAGCCTTACTTTGCTTGGCATACCATCTTATAATGTCGTGGGCCCTCTGCCAACCGGAGCAAATTGATCTAGGTATATCCTGGTGGTAATTGGTCACTTGACTAGGTGGGTGGAGGCGCGAGCCATCCGGGATCTGGGGGCAGTTACTGTGGCTAAGTTTGTAATGGAATGTATCATACAGCGTCATGGCTGCCCACAGTTATTCTTACTGATAATGAAACCAACTTCACCTCCCACATTTTAACTAAGCTCAACGAATTAATGGCCATCCACAGGGTCCTAACAACCCTTATCACCCTGAGTCTAATGGGATGTTTGAGCGGGTTAGTGGGACTCTGGTGAATATATTCCAGAAGCTGGTTATGGATAGACCCTCCAATTGGAGTACCCTTCTTTCCACCGCGGTATTCGCCTATAATATAGGTTGCCATTCTGCCATGGGGAAGAGCCCCTTCCAATTGCTTTATGGGCGGCACTCTACTCTGCCTACGCTGCTATATTCCTGTGTAGAGGACACCGGCAGAGTGGATCCTCAATGAATTTTAACCACCCTTACAAATATACTGATTAAATTACAAACTGAAGTGTACTCATTCAGCCTGGCCAGGAAAATCAAAAACCAGGCTACGGATCAAGTATGGCGTAGTGGTCTAACACAGTTCAAAGATGGGGATATGGTGCTATTCCACAATCAGCATGGGTTTGGGCGGAAGCACAAACTTGCTAATATCTGGATTGAGCCATTTGATATAATAGAAAAACGGTAGTTGATGCTTATACTATCAAGGATCCTGCATGTGGCCGGATTATAAATTGGGTGCACAAAAGTTCCTCTGGCCATATAAGCAGTAATATAGCTATTCTAAAAAAGGAAAAAAAACAAATAAGAAAGATAATATATATATGTGTGGATGCTAGCGGGTTTTTTATTTAGTGTGGGCTGTCATTTGAGAACTTTCACTTCACTGTCTTCATCTTCCTGTCTTTTTTTGGCTTCTTGCGGTGTTCTTATTATTTTAATTGATGTGACCTGTGTTTCTTCTGCTGCTGCTTTGGGCGTTCCATAGTTTCTATGGACTCAATTGGGGTTGGTGCTGGAGGCGAAGGCTGCTGAGGCAAAAGTGAAGGGGCTGGCATCCGCTCCTAGGCAATTAAATAGGTCAAAGAGGAGAGGACGGTGTGACGGAACTTGAAGAGGAGGACGGACTGGGATTCCAGGGTAACAGGCGAGGTGGGGAGAGTTTGGCTGGTTAATTGAGTCAGAATCGTTCCTGTCCCATGAGGAGCAGAGCTTGTAACCACATGCGTTGATTATCCTGGGAAATTAAGGAGTATTCCAACAGAGGGGCTAAAGTCATAAGGGGCGGTGAGTAAGCAGGTGAATGCTGGCTTGAGGGGAAAAGGCTGCGCCCAGGGCCAGGAAATCTACAAGGAAGTCCTTCATGTTTGGATATGCTATCAGAAAGGGAGCGGTTGTGGTGAATGCCGCTCACCGGGCCCATTTGAGGGATGTCAGGTGCTGATCTATTCCTGAACCTAAAGCAGTTGCGGGATGCAAAATTAAGTTACCTAAGAGAGCCATGATGGGAAGGTACTGTGATGGATCATCAGCGCTGAGGGCGGTGAACGCCGCAGTGACCCTGGAATGAAGGCGAGCTAATCAGTTGTTGCAGAAGTTTACCCCTAAGGAGCAGAAGTGAGTAGGAGCATGGGGGAAGGACCCTGACCAGCAGGCTATCACCTACTGCACAAAGCACATCATCCGCTGAATGGACAGAGCCATTGGATGGGGTTTGACAAAAGTTGGAAGCACTAGGCGACTAAAACCTCTCGCCAGAAGCTGGGCCACTTCATTATGTGAAGGCCCTTGGATCCGCTCCCCTCCCCAGCGTAGTGACCCACAATGTCCCTGAAGGGGGCGCGCCAGGAGGCCAAATGACCAACGAATTCAGGAAAAATCTCTTCCTGGGTTAGCACGGTTGTGAGGTCCACGTCAGCCTCATCTTCATCAGCTGGGGGAAAAGGGAACCGGAGAAGAGGGATATGTCCTGGGTCAGGTAACTCTGCACCTAGCCACAAACAGTATAAGAAAGTAAACTCATGGACTCGTGATGTTGGCATAGAATGGTTTGTATAGTGACTACAGGAAAAAAAGAGTGTACAGCTTATCGTCCAGTCAAAAGGGGGGGGTAATGTTGAGAATCTATATGACTGGATGACAAGCCACTATTACAACATGCGGATCATTGGAGGAATTCCGCTGAAGGATCAATGGAAAGAATCTGCCGAGGATGGTTCAGAGCTATAAGTGATTGGTTGCTCTAGGATAAGGCGATATTGGGTCAAAAACAGGTTTTATTGGATCGCCTTCAAAATAGGGTGATAAGGCGATGTCGACATTCAACAGAAGGATGTATTGGATCGCCTCAAATCAAGGTGATAAATGATTAAAGAATAATAAGCCGAAATCAATGAAAAGATGGCGACATGAATAAACTAAGTGGAAGGGTTAGTACTGACAGACATCGCTGGGATATCAGTGAAATGAGGGGACGGAGGAGTAGCCTTGAAAGGTTTTAGAAAGAGGAAAAAGGAAGAAAAAGAAGCGGACCAGAAGAGGATCCACTGACAAATTATATTTTAAATAAAGAAGTGGTTGGGAGAGTTGCTCCCATGTTTATTATAAATTAAGTGGTTACAAGTGTATCAAGGAACTGTCAATTGTCATATCGACTGTTCTAATTGTTCAATGGGGGAGACCCTGTGTGAAAAATTCTTTAGCAGGCTCATACCAAATCGCCGAGATTCAACATACCCTTTGTTGGCCAAGTATACCTTGATTCTTGCCAAGAGTGAGTTAAATCAGGAGGACATTACCAGGGGTTACCACGTGAAGGATGAGATGATGTGGTTTCAGGGGCATCTATGGGTTCCAGCAGGACCACCTCGCCTGGAAATCATCCAGGACCACCATGACGGAATCACTGTTGGCCATCCTGGGAAGGCGAAGGCTCTGGAGCTAATTTGCCACACTTAAAACTAGAAGGGGTTAGCCGCACAGGTGGCCAATTATTGTAAGGAGTAACTGATCTGCAACCAAATGAAACCAAATTACCAGCCACTAGCGGAAATGTTGGTACCAGTTCAAAAGGCTGAATGGCCTTGTACTTCTTTATTAGTGAAGATTATTGTTGAATTACCTGCATCTGATGGCTACGATGCCATCATAGTAGTGGTGGACTTTTTACAAAATTTGCCCACTTTATTTCCTACAGAACCACGGCAACTATGGCTGAGATGGCTAGGTTCTTCTTGTCTCATGTGGTTACCCTTCATGGGGTGCCCCAGGAAATAATTAACGATTGTGGTCCTCAGTTTACCTCTGTCTTTTGGGTAGCTTTGTGTAAGACTCTTCAGATTCGCCCCTGCCGTTCAATCGCCTATCACCCCCAATCAGATGGGAAGATTGAATGAGTGGAACCCGTTCCTGGAGAAGTTCCTGTGGTGTTAAACTGCCGTGGATCATTCAAGTTGGGTTCCCATCTCCCCATGGACCAATTTAGCTACAACAACGCCCAACATGCATCAATTGGTTGTTACCCCTTCTTCGCCAACTATGGCTTCAACCCCGCCTTCAAAATGGAGCCCAGTTGTGGATCTAAAGTGGAAGCGGTGGTGGACTTTGCAAAGACAATCAAGAAAGTCCACCAGGGGTGAACATGAACTTGGATGCAGCTATGAAAGCTTATAAGGAGAACGCAGACAGGAAAAGATGGGCAGATCCTGCATACAAGGGAGGGGATCTTGTGATGCTTAATTTTAAAAACATCCCTATCAAGCAGCCATGAAAAAAGCTGGGACTTAAGAGGATTGGGACTTACCACACCATCAGAAAGGTGGGACATGCCTTGTGCCAGTTGGATCTTCCGTCATTGTTACAGATCTTTGCCATCTTCCATAAAAGTAAGCTTATGTTGTTTGAGAACCCCTCAACAAAGACTCCTGAGGCTTATCTTGTGCATATGGCGCTGGATTGGGAAGTGAAGATTATTGTAGCCTCACACCAATTAAGAAGAATGCTTGAGTACCTTATACCCTGGAAGGGATTTGATGCAGTGGAGAACAGTTGGGTACTAGCTCATGACTGCAAATATGCACAGAATCTAATTTAAATTTTGCCACGAGCGTTTCCCAAGGCTGCAGGACCTAAGTTAAAGCAAATCAAAGCTTCCATGAAGCTGTCACCAGCCCACAAGAACTTTCCTTAGCAAAAGCCCCTGGAGGGGTATGTTGGGACTTCAGGGGAGGAACTCCAACCTGGCCCGTTATTGACAGGGCCCCAAAGCCCCCAGCGAGTTAAGAGGCCATCAAGGCCTGAAGTAAAGCTAAAAAACGGAAAAAAGATAGGTGAGAAATGGGAAATTTATTAAAATCATCATCGAGGTATTTATATGACCTTGATGGATAGGGAAGAGAAAATTCAGAAAGTCTTGGCAGTGATTGCCAAACTTGATTTGAATAGTAATACAAGGGAATTGGGCACATCCTCGGCATAAGTCGCCGGTGCACCCAAAAGGGCAATTTGATTGGGGTGTGAGTGCCAAAAGTGATTTTGCCGCAACCTGATTGAGTGTTTGGCGTCCTCAACATTAGTAGCCAATGCCAAATTGAATTAAACTATTGGGGCTGATCCCTGATACTTCAGATCGAGCTTACCCCAAGCTACTGAGGAGTCCAATCCAGCATCCGCCCATAGGCGGGTTGTGACCCCTAGTTGGGGCTTCCCCAAATTAAAGGGAGAATCCTGACATGGGGTGGAGCCTCAAAAGAACAAGAGCGTAAAGTCATGGCTCCATGACATAATTGAGGGCATGTATTTTAAGGATAAAGCTGCATGTAAGGAGGCCAAAAAGGTGAAGTTGGAATGCCTCCCTGACCTTAAACATACCCTGGATCAACGCTAGGTACAGGAAAAATTGACCAGGTTATTCCTGGGAATATGCGTGATGCTTGGCCTGGCATTACATACAGGGCGTTAAAATGCACCAGCTACATTCTAATCCTGATGGTTTAGTACAATTGATTAATTAAAGGGTTATTAAAACCCATTCCATTCATGATATTACTAAATTGGGATGAGCTCAGTTGCAATCTATAACCTGAGTTTGGTCAATTTTGAGTTACAGGACCCCAGCTGATGGTAGCACGCGCCTATTGATTTGCTTAGGCTAAGAACCACTTCCACCAATTGATTTGCTTAGGCTAAGAACCACTTCCACCAATTGATGACTCGCCTTCATTGCTTAAGTATGTTTCCATGAGACCAAATTTCCTTGATGGTCAACTTCCCTAATTAAAATGCCCGTTGAGTGTACCTTTTTTTTATATGGTTCCTTGGGCAAACCTGTGCGTGGACCTCTTTGAGGAGGTTTCTAACAAAGACGGCCACTTTATTTTATCCAAATTAACTACAGTATCCGGTGCACCTCTGGGCCGCCCTGGTCCCCTCCAGATCGAGGCATACCAGCACCAATCTGCACTTGGTTAAGGCTTCCCCTTTGGGTCCTATCATGTTCTGTTATTTCTTTGTTATCTACTATTATACGCTGCTTTGTACACCTTCGCCCTAGGCCCCTATTGCTCTAGCACCCTCCACGGTGGCCATTTTATGATTTTTCTAACGGCTATTTCCTTGGAGGTGTGGCTGTGAATCCTGCACAACCTTGCTAGGAATGAGAGAGTTACAGACACTCTATTGACAGACAATACTTGACAATTGTTTTTATGATAACAGGGCAAGAGAGAAGATATATTAATAAGTAATGGAGTCAATTTATAACTCCAGAAAGTTTTGTAAATTTATAATCAGTGATTTGCTTATATTGACAGCAGGGTGGAAAAAATTCAACCCTTGATAGTTATTCAGCTTCATATAATAACGTGGGCACTTGGGCAAGGTATACCAGCAAACTTAATTTGATGGATTGCCAGTGACGTCAAGGCGATCTGCCATAACTCAATTTGACATATTTATCTCAGCGTCAAGGCCTGAGGAATTAAAAATCATAATCTAAAGTAAAAATAAAAGAATAAAAGTATTGCATGGCTGGTCAGACCAAATTGCAACATGATGGATGCAGCTTGCATGAATATAGTGGACGCTTCTTAATATAAAACTTTATGGATTTTCTGATAATGACCAAAATTCAACCAAAGTAATAACAAAAATATTGGGAGCAATTCTAATAAATTTCACAGTTGTTAATATAATTTTGGCGATATATCAGAGATATGCTGAAGAGGTATATGTAAGGTTAGCTACTGAGCAATAGGATGGATGATATGAAGATCGCCGGTCCTCCAAACACAATTAATAGATATAGTAAAATATAAAGCAATTGATCCAACGACACTTTTTTATTATTTTTAATATATATCATCATTTACTCTCTTCTCTTCTTTTACACTTCCTACTAATGATGCTCTTGTTTCAATATTTGCTTCTTGCTTATATATCAGTGAATTTGGCCAATACTGACCCTTTTGCTTAGGCTATTTTGTTTCTGCCATATTTTCATTGATTCTTCAGAGTTGACTATTCTCTGAATTCACTATGTCTTAGTTTGAGGTGATCTACTATTATTTGTTATACAATGACATCACCTAATCACCTGATTTGGAGGTGGTCCACTGAATATTCATTTTAAGCTCAGTATCGCCCTATCACTCTTATGTCAAAGTAATCACATCCATATTATTAAACTACTTGGTTCAACCAATCTCACACATTTCGCCATAACTACTTAGGGCTTATTGTCCAGTCATTTAGAATCTCATCATCACCCCCTTTACTGGAGGATAATTCTTCTATTGTTTATACACCCATAGGAGTTTTGCATGTAATCAGATATTGATTCATCTGCTTATGGGGTCGTTAATAGTTTAGGCATCAACACCTGTTTTCTTAACTACTTCAAATGGACCAATACAGATACTTACCAATTTTTGCTTCCACCCAAACCTGTGTTGTTCATGGAATAGAACCATATCTCCATCTTTGAACTGTGCTAACCCACTATGCCATACCTTATTGGCAGCCTGATTTTTTACCTTCTTGGCTAAGATTAACAAGTACTCTTTGGTTTGCAGCTTGATCAGCATATTCGTTGGGTTGTTCAAGTAGCGTTGATAATCCATTCAGCTAATATCTTTCATGAAAGCATAGAGCAGTGCGGGTAAAATTAGGCGCCATCCATATAGTAACTAGAAAAAACTCTTCCCCATTGCCAACTGATATCTGATGTTGTAGGCGAAGACAGCATTGTAAAGGAGGGTACTCCAAATGAGAGTATATCTATTACCAGCCTCTGGAGTATATTTACCAATGTCCCCTTGACCCATTTGACCATACCGTTGGATTCTGAGTGATATGGGGTCATTAGAACCCCGCGGATGGCCATCAGTTCATTGAGCTCGAGTAAATTGTAAGAGGTGAAGTTTGTCCCATTGTCATTAAGGATGAACTGAGGATAGCCATATAACTGAATTATACATTCCATTACAAATTTAGCCACTGTTACCGCCCCCAGATCGTGTATTTCTTACGCCTTGACTCACCTGATAAAGTGGCCAATCGCCACAAGAATATACTTGGATAGATTTTCTCCAGTCGGTAGGGGCCCCACAAAATTGATAGAAACCATGTGCTAAGCAAAGTGAGGTTTCACTAACTGGTACAAAGTATTTTGGCGGAATGGCTCCTCCACTTGGCACTGGTGGCAGCATGAAATCGTTTTGAGAACGTCAAACTGCATGCTTTCCCAGTAGTACCAATGTCACAACAAATTTAGGGTCTTGCATGCTCCATCATGTCCAACTGCTCAGTGTGCGCTCATGATAATATTTGGTTGGGTGGAAGGCCTTGGAGTGTTCACAGTAGTGTCCCCTATCCACTTGTACATTTCGCCGTTCTTATGGAACGTATTGGCCCTAATTCATTTAGTACCTTGATGACTTAAGGCGGTTCATCATCATATTTCCTGCTAAGCATTTTATCATACATTATGTCACTCAGATCTGACATAATGGCAATTGTTGGCAATCTTGATAAGCAATTGGCAATTTGGTGTTTGGCTCCAGGACAGTAAAGGATTTCAAAATTGTAAACCGCAGCTTAAAAGCCCATCAGGCCAGACGCCACTCAGGCTCTCTGAGATTCTGCAGCCAGTGTAACGAGGCGTGATTCATTACATCTTTAACCTTACCCCATGCAAATATACCCTGAATTGCTTGTATTCATAGATCACTGCTAAGCACTCCTGCTCAGTCACGGTGTAATTGTGTTCATAGTAGTTTAAGCTAAACTGCAGTATGCAATCGGACGATCCTCCCCCTCATCATCTTTTTGAGATAGAACTGCCCTTACAGCGGAAAAGATATGCATCCATATGGACAACAAACTCTTTATTAAAATTCAGATAATGAGGCACCAACGCGCTTATTAATGCCATCTGAAGGGTATAAAAGGAGCTTTTTTTGACTCCCACCTATTCAAACGCAGCATTCTTTTTATTAACTAAACAGTGGTCCACCAATACAGCTGAAGTTGGGTATAAAGCGTCAGTAGTATCTGAATTCCAAAGATACCTGTACGTCACGTTTGCTGCTTGGAGGAGTCATTTTTCCAATTAACTTCCACCTTGGCCTTTTCAGGTTTAAGCCCCTTTGCATCTACTACAAACTCTAAGTACTTCAAATGGTCTTTGAAGAAGTGTCATTTACGGGGATTGATCTTGATGTTGGCCATGTCAAGCCGTTGGACGACCTCCTCTAGATGAGTAAGATGCTCAGAGAATGTATGCGAAAAAAAATTAATATTGTTAAGATACATGAGTATGCATGACAGCTTCATGTCACCAAGAATGGTGTCCATGGCCCATTGGAACGTAGCCATGGCGTTACAAAGCCCTTGTGGCATAAGGGTCGGTTGTTAGAGCCATTTAGATGTAAAAATGGCGCATTTATCCTGTTCTGCTGTGGGTAACTCAATCTTCCAGTAACCCAATATCAAATCCATCGCCAAGAAGTAATAAGATTTTCACAACCAATCCAGGGCATCGTTGATCTGCAGCAAGGGGTATAAGTCCTTCTTGGTATTACCGTTAAGCTCCCAGTAGTATATCACTACTCAGTTGGTACCGTCCTTCATTTTGACAATTAGAATGGACAAAGCCCACGGACTTTTTATAGGTTTGAGCATCCCTTGCTCCAGCTGCTTATCAATTTCCTCAGTGATGACTTCTTCAGCTGCTCTTGATCATCAGATCAGCCAAGATCTCATGGGGGGATGATCTCCCATGTCCAGTCAATGTACTACCCCCTTCGCACATCCTAAATTGTGATCATCAATGGCAAAAATCTCCTTATACTTTTCAAATAAAGATATCACCTGGTATTTCTGTTCTAATGACAACCTGACTAAAATTTTACGCAATATCACCATTATTACGCTGGGATGCAGATTGACCAGTAAGCCAACTAAACCGTGACCCAAACCCATGAACCTTCAGGAC
The DNA here is from genome assembly GCA_022478985.1 of Massospora cicadina. NCBI lineage: Eukaryota > Fungi > Entomophthoromycota > Entomophthoromycetes > Entomophthorales > Entomophthoraceae > Massospora > Massospora cicadina. The sequence goes on along the minus strand of JAKSZP010018997.1, from coordinate 34,856 downwards.
CTCTTCAATAGGGATCAAGTGCGGATACACCATTATTTGGTGTCAGCGGATGTGCAGTAATTTTAATTTGTAGGTTTGATAGTAAAGCCTTGATCTCTACATGTCCCATTAGTATTAATGCCTGGAGCTACATGGGGCTCCAGCCGCAATTGCTGATATGGCCTAATGATCTCCACATCAAGCTTGGCTGGTACGTCGACCATTAACTTGGTGTTTACTATGACTTGGTGTCTGGATGGGATGGATATAGACCCAGCAGCTGTAAGAGGCAACCCTTGTTACTCATATATTTTCTGGGTGAGGGCCCAGGTTCTCCTCTTTAAACAGATGGTAGAACATTGGAATTACACTGTCACTATAGGCAAGGTTGACATGTCTCATGCACTGGATCTATTGGTACTCCACTGGAGGTGTTATAGATTGGGATCCGCTACCCCAAGATTTTAAAGGTCTCCTCCGTCATATCAACAACAGCGCCAAAATGTCACATAAACGCAGTTTCAATTAGCAGGTCGTAATGACTGTTTGGTAGCATAATTGCTGGACTATAGCAACAATTGACCAAAACTGCAGGGGCAATGCACTAAATGCTCTTTCTGAGACTGTGATTTCTACGCCCGCAGTCCCATACACCATGTGATGGTCTAGATCAGGTTTTAACGTCAACTTCACCACCAGTGTAGTAGAAAGCTATGTTGACTGGTGCACCCATTTATATTATAGCATGGACTCAGGTTTTGGCTACAATAATGTCACAGTATTTACACTCAGAATAAGAAAAAAGTGACTGTTTAATATATTTACACTAAAGGATCTCTTTTTTTCAGGAAGCTCAGAATTCCTTCGCCAACCTTAGGGTATTTTATAGCAATAGCGTCCACTGGGAGGGTGCCATCTAATCCTTTCAGGGAAGGCGCGTCTTCAGCTGATCCTGGCTCTTCTACAGAAAGCTGTTTAAACATTTGAGAGGTATAAGGCTTTGGCTGCTCCAGAGGGCCTTCTTTCTTCATGTCCTTAGCTTGCACTCGTGCTACCACATTTACCCCTATGAATGACTGCTAATATAGAAACCCATAATCATACTGAGGGACTTCCACATATTATACTTTGATATACTCAGGTGGGACGTTTTTGGGTCAGGATATCAGAGGTAGAGAGTCCCATCTCTACTCTGTTCCCTCTTTTCCCTGGTACTACTGATCCTGCTGTATGTAATGAGCCAGACAGTTGGGGAAACTCTGAGAAAGATGGCCAGAATGACTGTACTCAGAAAATTTTTTTACATAGGGTCTGCTCCCTGATTATTGTAAGATGAGCCAAGCCAAAAGTTGTATTGTGGGTGATTGACGTAAACAGGCCCAGCTTGAAAGTTGAACTGTTAATGATAGCTCAGCTGAGGACGAGGCGCATAGTTTATAATAACGCCAGAGGTTACTAGGTGGAATCTGAACTAGGCGGGATAATTCCCCTGAATAAGAAGGTACAGTAACGACCGCTGTAGGTTTCCATTCTGTATTGGGTGGAGTAAAGGTAGCGGATAGACATCGTAAAATTTGGACAAGTTTGAGAAGGGATAAGTCGTCCTCTAAAAATGGAGCCATGACTTGCAAAGTTTATGGTATGGTTTCACCACAGATGTCATTGCAATTCCCACATTGGCTTTAGCTAGAGTGCCTGCCCTATTAGCATGTGGGCTTCCGTTGTAAAGCAGTCTGCAAACTCAATGAGAGTCTCATTATGATGAAACCCTATAGTCAAAAACTCAGCCTTCCACCTCAATATCTTGGCAGTGCCTTCAAACAACCGCAGCACAACCTCCTCCACCTCCTGATATGTAACTGAGCTGTTTGAAAGATAGAAAATGACTTGGTCAGCACTAATAACATTTAAGGCGGATATCAGTAATTTATCCTTGCGCCAATTTGAGGCTCCTTCTGCCAAGAATTCTAATCGTTTGAAGAATACAGGGATGTTTCCATTGCTTTCAAATGAAGGTAGCTTGTTGAAGCAGACCTCCTCTTTCTTCCCAGACTCATGAGCCTTGGGAGTGTACTGGAGTTTTGATTGAGATTCATAGATAGAATCATGGCAAGGAGCTGGCTCAGAAGGGTTAGCAGCACACAGCTAATCGCCTGCTCTAGGGGTAGCTTAGGTGTCCTTGGTGGCAGGACTGCCATCACATAGGGGGTTCGTTGAGTCAGAACTAAGTCATCCTCAAGATGCCATCCTGAGTTGAGCATCTCATGCTGCCTGCGTGCTCAGCGATTAAGCTTTTCAGCTGGATATCCAGTATGGTATTAGTCATAAATTTGATCCTCTATGAGTGACCCTTTGTCCTTCCACTCCCCAATGCGTGCGAGGTGGGTATGGGTTGATTTCAACTTTGCTCCGTGCAGTGTAGCCACTCAGTAGTTTATCCAAGAGATTGGAAAGTTCCCTGTTCAGTTTTTTAAGTATCCGCAACTGACTAACCACATTTTCAAGTTGCTTTTTAACGTTATCACGCTCCTGAAGAAGCTCTTCTCGTTTTGTGAGCATGGCGTCCACAACAAGCTTAATTTCTGAAGCTTCTGCAAGCACAGCAAATTGGGAATATTCCCTTTTGTTCAGGATTGAGATGCCATTGCCAGCGACTGGATAATAGTTTATTTTTTTGTGTTTTTCAATGGGCCCCCTGTAGTAAGAACCACTGTTATAATTTTGGTGAAATAACAGAGATACGCCAAAGGGGTATGTGCAGGGTTCAGCCCACTGAGCAATAGGACAGACAATATGAAGGTTGCTAGTCCTCCAGGCACACTTAATATATAAAAATAAAAATATGGAGCAATTGCTCCAACAACACTTCTTTATTATTTTTAATATATATCAGCAGATACCCTCAGCTCTGTTTCACACTTCCTACTATAAATCTCTCAGTTTCAATCTTTGCATCTCACTTATATATCAGTGACTTTGGTCTATACTAACCCTTTTGCTTAGGCTATTTGTTTCTTCCATATTCTCATTGGTTCTGGCAGAGTCTACTATTCTCTAAATTCACTATTGCCTTAATTAAGGGTAATATACTATCATTTGATATGTTGAATATCCTTATCACCTGATTTGGAGGCGATCTACTAAATATTTGTTTAGAGCTTGGTATCACCATATTGCCTTATGTCAAGGCTATCTCATCCATATTATTAACTACTCAGTTTGACCGATCTCATTCATTCTGCCATAACTACTTAGGGCTTATTATCCAGTCATATCAGAATCTTGACAGTTGTTATGTAAAAAGTTTGCAAATCGGATTGTCAGGGGCCATTTGCATTTTAAAGAATGGCAAGTTTTTAGAGGACTGCCCAATCTTTGAGCTTTAAATGCTATTTATAGCATAAATGTCATAAATGATTGCTGAGCTTTACAACCAGCTTTATATCTCTGGTGTAGTGGAGCTGACCTTTTTTTAAGGGTATGGTGGTAGAGTTATGCATGAAGGATGATCCTTAACATAATAACTATCATCTTTTAACTTTAAAGAGGAATATAATATTCCTATGCAGATCTTAAAAAAAATGGATGAGGGAGTAGTGGAATTTGTTTGTAAAGAACAGAATTCTTTACACCAGGAAGATTATTTACTGACATCTTGATGCTTCTTCACCTATTAAAAGAGTGGCAAGTAAATAAAATGACCAAAGAAGGTGGTTACTGTTTCTTGATTAAAGGCATATCATTGTTTAGATCATCAGTTCCTTTATATTGTGTTGTTTAGGCTGGAATCAAGGGGCACTGTTAAGACTTCTTCTAATTATTTTCTGTGGAAGCCTCATTTCTGTTATATATCAACGAGGATCTTTTCCACACCTCTAGGGTAAGTGGTGTGTGCTTAAAGGAGATCTTTAATCTCCCCTGTTGTTTTTTCTTGGAATAGAGACCCTTTCAGTGGATCATAAAAAGTCGGAGCATAAAAACAAACTAGTAATGAGGATGACTATTCATAAAATATTTGCAGATGATACATGTATTTACCTCTCTTCATAGGGAAAGGTGGAGGTGACGATGGAAATATTAAATTTTTACCAATTGTCAAGCCTTGCTAAGGACAACCTGTTAAAATCATAGGCAAACCAATTGGCATGATGGTGATGCTGAATGTGGCACAAAAAATCAATATCATCTATATGGAAACATGAGAAGAATCTTGTACCTATGGGTGACCAATACATTGTGTTAGTAAACGTTGACATTATTCCTGGTTGAATAATCAAAATCCCTCTATGATCCCAAATCCATATATAGATTTTATAATAAACAGATTGAATTGCAGTCAAACCCTATGACTTCCTGTTCAAACCCATTTTGAAAAATCAACTCCCTCTCATAGTTACATTAAGATGGTAGATGTTCCTCATCATGAGAGCCTCTGGAATTTTAAATGAAGTTGATTGACTATAATTATTATCATATTATATAAAAGCTCACCTTTGTTGTCAAAATTGTTAGTTAAGTGAATACTTTTTTAACATAGTCTTATCTAAACTAAAGATTTGGGAACTTAAAATGTAATTGTGCTAAACAGTGTAGCTAAATTTTTTAATCAAGAAATTAAAACATGTGTTTGTAATATAAAGAAAGAACTTGCACTACACAAATGGTGCTCATCACAGGAGCACTGTAGTAGCCAAAGAATAAATATCAAACCTGATGATGGACCTGACTCAGGAAGGAGGAGACGGCAAGAGTAACTAATCCTTCATTTTCTATGCTAATCCTCCAACTTTAATTGAGTAGCGCTGAATAAAGTAAATTTTAATATCCCCCTCACTTAAGATTCAAAAATTATACATTCACCGCGGAGCATCTGAGACAGATTAGTCAAATGTTGCCTCTTAAATTTTTGGCTCTTTGGCCCTAGACAATCTGATCCAGCGCCCTCCTTAAGTAATATGAGCAGAATCAGGATCAGCTGATTCAACAATGTAAAATTTTCGATCTCTGAGTCATCATCAAGTATTACAGCAAGCTAATAGCCTAGCTCAGATAAAGCAATATCTCTATGGGTTAACCAACCCACAATACAAAAATATAATTGACCATTTTTAATCACCATGTATTAATTTCAAAAGCTTTTTAACAGAAACCAGAAAAATGTGGAAGCATTTTGGGACCTGGACAGGAAGCTTGAAGCCAATTACTTGGTTTTTTGTCGTCTGTTAATGAAAACCACAACCTTAGAGTGCAGATGTTGCAAAGTCTGGACAAACATACTGATCAACTAAATTGTAATGCGTTGGCCATAGGATATCAAGCCATGGACAACTGTGGAGTCACCAATGAGTGGATTAAGGAATTAAATAACTCAAAGAGGAAGTTGAATGTAATTGATTCACTTGAGGACATTACTTAACAAGCTGAGAAAGTTAAGGAACTTAACTAATACACCTAACATAAAATGGGGGTTACCGCACAGCACCTGGGAAGCGCAATCAAGAGAACTAAACGCCTCCTGTTTGAGTTACAACAAATCAGTATTCATCAAGCAGCCATGCAACGGGATATCAAATGATTTGAATTATTATTCTAGGAAAATAAACAAGATTGTGGAGATCTCAAACATTAAAACAATGAGCTATACCATCCGTTCCATGGACTTTGTAACATGAAGACTACCCACAAGGACAAAATGGATGAATTACACCATAATTTGCATGAAATAAAGAAAGACCTCATGGAACTATAATAATTCAAGCAGCATTAGCTTTATATTAGGTGAACTGACCCACTTGAAAACAAAAAATTGAAGGTGAGTTTCAGAATCATAGATGTTGGTGGCTCATCAAACCATACCTCCTACATAACCTGAGCTAATTGGATAAAAACCCTTAGAGAAGGAGTCCATCCAAGAAACAATGCATTGGTTTACTTTCTCAGTACCAACTTTGTTATTTAATTTTACCTCTTTTTCAGAAATGCCAGCACACAAACAGAGTCAACCCCATGTTAGTAACCCCGTTCCTTGGGTTATTACCATATCAGTGATATTAGGATCAGGAATCTTCTAATCCAGAATTCCAACGGCTTAGTCCCAGTCAATATTCCTAAATTTGAGCGGCATGGGTTTTGTGCAGTCATTTTCAAAAATGTTCATGATGACTATACATGGTCTCAATGATCTTTTTTAAGCCAATACCATAATTAACTAAATGTATAAACAAAGTCAAGATCTGTTTATGACTTACTTTCCTGAGTAACATTTCACCTTTGCAGATGTGGAAATCTCAGATTTACAAGAGCTTGGATCTCCAAAGTGCATGGACACTTGAAAGGATGAATCATGACCATTCAATTTAAAAAGAGCGAAACCATTACCACGTTTTCTGGCCGCTTTTAACTCAAGGCTCAGGTACTATTGGGTACTAAAGCCACGGAGGACTTTGATGTCAAATTTGCACTCCAAAATGCCACCAAGGATTATCTAGACTTGCACAAATCCCTACTTCCGGTGCTTGTGAAGAATTTAGATACACCATCCATGTCTAATACCTGAAGAGGTGAAAAATTACATTTGATCACCCAACATGGAAGCCCAAATCAACCTGCCCCCATGAGTTAATGAGAGCAATAGAGGGACAATAACAACTTTCCTCTTTTTCAAGCAAATTTTAGAAAATGCTACAACCTAACCGAGATGAATTATTGCATCTGTGAATATAAGGGAAATTATGTGGTCTCCTTCCTTAAACGGTGCCCTGAAGTAAACCTTGTGAACATTTAAGAAGATAAAAGCCAGGTAAAAGGTCCTTGGCGGTGAAGGGGGACTCTCTAATGCCATTCATCACCAGTCTTGTCCCAGAGTCCAGAGGAAGATTTGAGTCATTCTCATATTTTAAGAAACCAATAGACACTGTCAGGATTTGTCCTAGACTAAGTGATGCCACAACTTTTGGTTTCCGACTTGTTTAACATTTCCATCAACTGCATGCTACGTTTATTACTAATCAGAATTTAATTGACGTTTTCTTGGGATTAGGGTCCAAAAACGCTTATTTTTATCTATTTTTTGACGTTTCATTGGGCATAAGGTCAAATTTATTTATTAAAAAATCTATTGTGATATTTTATAAGGCCTAAGCCCAAGATAATAATATCTTGTACCTAAGCACTGAGCTATTTCTCACAACAATGCCAAGTTTATGACTAAATAAATTCTGCAAGGATGATTTGCCTTTTTCTCCGCTAGCCAATAACATAAGGAAAATGCCCAAACCAACTTAACATTTTTTTATTAAGCCCAAGGTTTTATTTGATGTTTTACTCTTCTTTTCACCCCATTAAAAGCCTTATGCTACTTATTCTACTTTATTATCTCTTGGCTTCCAAATAACAGATAATGGAAACCACTTAATTGTGTAAGCATGCATTCTTTATCCAGACTTCAATGATGAATCCTGATCTATTCCAACTCTGAACCTGTAATGTGCCATCACTTCCTAAATTTTTAATTTACTTCCACCCTCACACATGGTATGCGCCTATCACTCATCATTTTAAAATGTTCTTCCCAGCTACTTTATTCTTGATTCTTTTCTGGTGCTTTTAAAAAAGCATTTATTCCTTAAAAAACTTTCCCCATAAACTTATGCTTTGATAGAAAATTTAATCATATTCTCTGAACCTTTACTCAGTAGGTTAAGCCTTCTTATATTTTTTAAGATAATTTCATCCTGATGGTGCAAGATTTGAAGGACCGCCTTTAGATATGGTTTGCGACACTAATGAAAAGGCTGGTGGCTCAGCAAAACTGGTTCTCGCTGACATGTCCTTTCTTAGCTACACCAAAAATTTTAATGGAAAATTAAAAGTTAGAAAAATGGCTTCAGAACAAGTTGAGTTCTCTACTAGATTAAAGCAAATCTATCAGACAACGCTCAGAGTAATGAAGGAGGTTTAACAGTGGCAATTTATAAAGCCCAAACTTCATTTGTCTATTTAAGAAACCATGAAAAACTTGTGCGATGGCCTAGCCAACCTATGAAATAATGAATAAGAAAGGTGATCTGTGAGTTAGAATGAACGTGCAACATATGATTCAGCAAACAGAAGCTCAAAATGATTACTGACTATGCTTATAATGCTGCAGACAGATATACATATGAAAATGATTCTATGAATGAGAGCAATGAAGTAGCATCTAAAAGAACTAGATTTGACTTTGACGTCATAACTTAGATTATGATGCTTATACCAAAACCCAGTACAGAACTAGAAGAGGTGCTGCAAAAGTTATTCCATGACAGATGAGATCTGAAATAAGCTTGTCACACTTGGGCTTATGACAGATGAAGAAATAGTTTATTGTGAAGCCCAACAATAAACCAAGAATTAACTAAATCAACTGACCAAATGCCTTCACACCTGTCTCAATTGCTGGTGCCGAGGCTCCTTAATGTTCTAGTGACAATTTTGGAGCAGTCAAACCAGATACCTCCGAGCCTCTCATTTCCTGATGCTGAGGCTCCTCACTGTTCTGACAACAAAATCAGAACAGCCAACCTGAATGACTTATCATTCTGTCCATTACTTCACATTGAGTTTCGCATCTCTGACATTAGAATTGGAGCAGCCAAACTAGATGCTCCAGCACAATTTTGTTTTCCCATGACAACACTCCTCGCTGCTCCAATGGTAAAATTGGTATCAAATAATCTGAATATCTTGGCGCGCTTTTTGTTTCAATTTTCTGGTGTTCCTGGCTGTTTCAATGGCAAAACAGCTAGCCCAAATGCCTCAGCACTATCTCCATTTTCCTATGCTGATGTCCTCTCTTTTTTGAAAAAAACCATAGATCCCAAATGCCTTGGCGCTTTCCCTGTTTCTCTGCGCCAATGCTTTTTGCTAATCAATGACAAAATTGAGACATCTAACTTAATGACTTGGCACACTCTCCATTTTTTTATTTTTTAGCACTAGTGGTGCCCAACCCAAAAGGGGGAGCCGCCACACATCTTTATTTGCAAATGGGCCAAACAAAGGGATTATTATAAATAAAAAATTTATATTATGGCACCTCATCTAACAGCCTAAGAAGCCATATCAGAAGGTTAGTAAGCTTTGGGGAAACTTTTGTCCAGCGCCCGCTTTAGCTGGCAGACCATGGCAGACAGCACTGAGGTTGGAGCGTCAGCGACATGAGGCATAAAGAGGTATAGTCGTGGGTTTTCTTTATTTATGAGGCCAGTGGTATCAATCACCTCACATAATGAGCAAGTTGATGCCCATTAAAATTGATGAGAGCTTGCACACAAGTATATGATTTGATGTGCTGGCGGGCTTTGGGATAATTGGGGTTAAAAAGAGAAGTTTTTGCCATGCTAATGAAAGCGCGGCTTGCACCAAAAGTGAGCTCCTCAATTTCATATTATGCATCTTCCTCAAAATCGTGGGGAAAATTAGTGATAGGAAGGCACACTCTCCATTTCTCAGTGCCTATGCTCTTTTCTGCTCTGGCACCAAAATTGGAGCCACAAACCCCATATTGCCCTTTCACCAAGCTATTTACTCCCAAAGAACTTATTTGAAATTAATTTTGTTGATATTCTAGGCTTTACTTTTGGTGCAAAAAATTAAACCCTACTCCAACTAAATCTGGGTGAGTTCAAGAAGTTACCACCTGCATGTCTTTTTAAATTTGAGTGAAGATGTGCCCAAAATCTCCTGTCTTCTCAATTATATTAGTCAAGAAAAGCAACTGCAGTATTTTCCTATTTCATTGGGTATATTGGATTTTCCAACTCAACGCCTACCAAACTAAATTTTAACTAATGTCAATGCCACAACTTTTCATCAGATGAATAAGGCCAAATGCAAACTACTTGAACACTTTCTTGAGTATAGCAAGGCCATATTCAAGATCCTTGCCTCTGCAAACGCGTCAACTGGGAAAAGCAAATAAGATGCTTTCCCTTTGCTATCTTAAAAGTTACCATAGACCTGTTAAACCAATGCCTCCTGATTGAAGTTTGCCTTTACCATTTGCCATGGTGAACATACATCTAAACAATACTCTCACCAGATGCATGTTTAAACCATTGCTGAGATCCATTGACTAAATTTTTTCTCAAAATACTATTATTATTAACCTAGAAAAATGCCACACCACCCTGCAAACATGAGGATACGCTTATCCCAAGAAAGCCCTAAAAGAAAGTTTTCTTTTTTATACCTTGTCCTTCATTTCTAACGCTGTGATGAAGCCTGACTAACCTGAGTAGGGTGAAATATTAAATCTTGGGATCCTCCTATATTAAAAGTCAGACTGATTTAGTTGAGAGAAATCTGTAACAATTCAGAAAAAGAATTGTCATACCACCAACATCACTTTTATTGTGAAAATAAAACAAACCTCATACTCATTGGCCAAACTTCCAGATCAACTGCTTTGGTTTATCACACTTAACCCAACTCTGATAGGTTAGGCCATATCAGGCTAAACAAGCTTAGAAAAAACCCATTGACATCTCCAGATGAGGTTGTGGGGCCTGTCAGGATTCACTTTAGATCTGGCTAAGAACTAACTTGTGGGTTTCAACTTATTTAAATTATCAACTTTAACATACATTAATTACTAATATAATTATTAATTGACATTTTCTCAGGCCAAGGCCCAAAAAGCATTGGTATCTATCTAATGATTAAAGTTTTATTAAGCTTAAGTCCCAAAATGATAATTATAGATCTATTGATATATGTTTTATCAGCCTTAAGTTCAAAATTATAAATAATATTTTACTTTTAATCACTGAGCGATTTATAATAAGAAATTCAAGTTATGACTTAACAAATTTGGATAAATTCCCCTGATTAGTGCTACAGTAGCCAATGAGTTAAGAAAAGAAATTTAAACCAACTATTTACTTTTTGAGATTAAGTCTGATGATGTATCAATGTTTAGCTCCTCTATTCATCCCATTAAAAATCTTATGCTAAATAATTCTACCCCAATTATCTGCTATGTTTTTTAATGGCAGATAATAGAAATCATTTAACTGTGTTACCACTATTAATTTTCAATCCAGCCTTCAATTATAAATACTTATCTATTCCAGCTCCAGGAATAGACTGTGACATCACCTCCTACATTCCTGAATCTACTTCCACCCTCACACAGTATGTGCCTATTTCACATCCTCTGGAATATCCCCGCGTTTATTTTATTCTTGATTCTTTTCTGGTACTATTTAAATACAACTTATTTTTTAAATAGATATCTTTCTCCCTGTTTGTTAATCTATTTTAGATTTTTCTCTAAAGAACTCTGAACCTTTACTCAGTAGGTAAAGTCTTGGTATATCCAGATTTAAGCTAACCATTATCCTTACAATGCAAGCTTGAGGGGACATCCTTTAGATATGGTTGTGCAATTAATTAAAAGGCTAGTGTACCGACAATCACAATGATAAAGTATCATTCATCACCAGAAGTCAGCACATGGCCATGGAATGAGAGGGGCAAAAAGTTATCTCTAAACCTTATGCCACCCAGATTGCTGAGCATAATCAATTGAAACCATACCAAGGAAATTTACCCTTTACCTCCCTTAAAGAATTAAAGCTGTTCTGTTGATAAAGACCTTAAACATCCACTTCTTTTAGTATGAAAACAAATCAAGACTACTATTAATCAAGTCACAATTAATCCATCCTTGTAATCAATGGGGACTCGCACTATTTTCCAATTGTACTTATGTCAGTGTCCATATAAAAAGTTTGTGTTTGAGCTATTAATGACAGCGGCACTCCCAAAAATATTTTATCTATTAAGTTACAAAATGGATGGTACTAGTTTCTGATGTGGCCAACTATTAACTATATAGAACTGCTGGGCCTATGAGTTCCATATGTGAGGTGGCTTATAGCGTGTTACCAATGAGGTTGGATCTTTGCAGGTTAGCGCCTCTGATATAGTCCTCACAATAATAACCACTAATTTCTTATTGGCAATTGCTTACTCAGGTTTCATGGTTTTGTTATAAGCTATGTGGAGAATATTTTTTATCCTAGGTCAAATATTAGCCCTTTAATATTTGAGAGAATATTGAACTTCACCAACTTTCAGGACTAAGTTCATTAATTTGGTTTATAGCAATGGTGTAGTTCCTATAAATTACCAGCAAAATGGACTGCAAAAATTCCCCTCATCCTGCCACCATTCTTGAAGATATCCCCCTTAAAGACTCTATAGATTGTGTTTTAAACTCTGAAAAACATATGGTGTCAACCAGAATGAACCTAGAGTTATCTGAAGTGTGGTTAAGAATAATTTACTCTCCTTAAAATGATCAAGTACTGAACCTTTCGCTGATCTTAGGATAATCTTGTCCAGCCACCAGGAGTTCTAAGTATTACATGCCAACCTACCTGCCTTTGAATTCTTAGTCAAGAGAGGTTAGAAATCGCACTTGTACATTTTACTCCGCTGGAGATAATTTAGGAATTATATGATCTTGGAAATCTGACTGAGTTTGGCTTACCCATTCTTTCTATACCAAATTGATGTTGTTTTTTGTGAACAAAAAGGACTAACTGAGGGTCAGAAAAGTCAAGTTATGGCCCTCATACAAGATTATGATCAAGTATTTGTGACAGATAACTACAACATTGGATGCGCTGTGGGGTTTCCTCATTAATTTGATACTAGGGATAAAAGACACATTTGATCGTGGCCAATAAGAAGAAGCAATGACAGTAAAAAGGACGTGAAGAAACAATTAGAAAAGCTTTTAAGTCAAGGGAAAGTTGCTTACTTCACACAGCCAATATTATATCCTGGTACTCATAGTCATGAAAAAAGATGGCTCTAATAGAATCATCATTGCTTATGACATTTTAATATTTAAACTAAATGTGATTCAAATCCTTTAGCTTGAATAAATGATGCCTTGGACCAGCTAGGAGGAGCTATATACCTTACAGCTTTATACCTCAACAACAAATATTGGCAGATTGACATACCTCTTTAAGATCATATAGAGTTCACGATTATTATCTCTCAAGGATTATTTAACTGACTTAAATGCCTCATGGATTGTGTATCATGTTGGTCATCTTCTACCAGGCAATGCTCACTATGATGGGATGTTCTAAAATGATAGCTTTTTTACCTTGGCGATTTGGAAGTATTTTCAAAAGTGTTTATACAACATTAAGTTCACCTATAAGGGGTTTTTTGAGGCTAGCCTAAGATCAGTTAAAAAATAAAGCGTAGAAGGTGCCAGTTTTTTAAGCCTCAAATGGAGTATCTGGGTCATATTGTTGACTCTTGAAGAATATGGCCACAGCCTCAAAATTTGATGCTATCAACTACATGAGAGAACCTGAAAGTAATAAAGATCCAATATTCCTTGGGATGATTGAGCATTACCACCAATTTATACTGGGATTAATTCAACTTGCTAAGACTCTAATACATCTGATTTGAGGAGAAATCACTTTACAATGGCCCCAATAATATATAAACTCCTTTAAATGGCTATGGAAAGCTTTGTTTAAAGCCATCATTCTGCAATATACTAACTTTGACCAGCCTTTTATATTACAATCAGATGCATGTCTCACGGCTATAGGAGTGGTAATTTATCATATAGGGGATGATGGATGTGATCTTATGGTAGCCTTCTTCAGTCATTCCCAAGAAAAGCATGAACTCAATAACACCTTAACCAAGTGAGAGCGTTTAGCCATCATATATGCCTGTAAATAATTGAGTTTACATAGATGTAACTAAGGAAAAGATTGTAACAAAATATGCTTCCTTATAATGGTTATATATCCTAAATAATCTAAATGTCAGTTAGCACACTGGGCTTTAAATTACAGGTAGATGTCTATGATTGACTACATTTTTGTGACGAATCCATTAAAAAGCTGATGGACTTTTACAGCTGCCAGTTGTTACTGCTCTATACCCTTTGCGGATCAACTGTTCAAAAAACGAAAGCAAATAATTGCGCCTATGAAAATTGCTATTTGCAGCACCTTGGACCAACTAATGAAAGGGACCAAGGTTTTATCAAACAATTGTATAAGATTGTGGGGAATGACTTAGAACCTTACCCCCCACCTTCCATTCAACTGGGAATAATCATGAAAGCTCACTATTCAACGAACATCAAGGTCTACTCAGGACCTGAAAGTTATTTCAACAGGGGTAATATTGAGAATTCCTATTGTCAGCTTATCGTTTCTCTAGACTTTAAGCTGAGGTTCTAATGGGGCTTGAAGCTGTAAACCTAGAGGAGTGGACAATAAAGATATTAAATGGAGTAAATGAACTTTTTTATAGGGTTAAAGGATTCAATATTTATAGGGAGATTGGGTAAACGATGCTAAAAAGATCTCCATGGTTCCTTATGGTCAAGATCTTCCAAGTCCTTCCAGATCAACTGCCTAGTTGATGCTCACTTTGTCCTTTATTGGTGATGTCCTGATGAGCACATTATCTGAAGTCGCTCCCTTTGTGGTTTGGGAAGTTGAGGAGCTGATTCAGAAGGCATCTCCATTGGTTACAGTGTGCATGATGATTCTTGATCTAATTTCACAAAAGCGCCAACAGTGACAGGTTCCAATTGAGAGGGCTCAAGAGTTTGCTTATTAAGGTTTGATTTGTGAGCAGTAATCTAAATTTATCTACTACCTTGATTCCCAACACCTCAATTTGATATTCAATATGTATTAACAAGATTTTATAAATACTAATTGCATCAGCCTTCTAAGTCTTCAAAATGCCTACAAGTTAGTTAAACCTAATTGGTCCTGGAACCTCAGTGATTATAGAAATTATAAAACCCTTTTCAACTAGTGTTCTTAACTATAAATATATCAATAAAGCAACTAATAAAATTACTAAGTGGGTAGAAGTTCGAGCCATTAGGGATTTAGGCCTTTTCTACTGTAAAATTTATAATGGAATAGTTAACACATTGGCACGGCTTTCTAAAGTCATTCATATGCATTATAAACTAGTTTTAGATTTCAATTAGTTACCAAGATGAATGAGATGGTAGACTCTGAAAAACTCTTACCAACTTTTATCATACAGAGATTAATGAAATGGTGGAATATGCCAACAGCACTTTAGTACAAGCTCTTTAGAAGTTTTCCAACAATTTTCTATCTTAATGAGCCATATAAAGCAAATAAACTTTTTTACTTACAATATCAGTTACCACAAAGTTATGGTATTATTAAAATTCCAGCTTTTTTATGGCTGACAACATGTGCTAACTCCTTACTACATTCTATCATTACTGATATGACGTGATCCAACCTTCCAAATACTTTGACCAACTATTGAAATCCTTATCAAAATTTAGATTAAGGCCTATGGAGCATCTTTGACCAGGAAAATCAATCACAAAGAAAGAGATGTTTTGTTGGGTTCACAGTGATGAGCTTTTCAGTAAGCGATTGAGTCACATACTGCAATACTTAACACTTTCAGTGCTACGATTTTACCAAAATTTGACCCCCCTGTGCTGAGTTTCTTTTTGATTTTTTAACTCTCTGTATAGCCGATGGTGGAAATTAAATCAGCTATACAGAGAGTTAAAAAATCAAAAAGAAACTCAGCACAGGGGGTCAAAATTTGGTATAAAATATAGCACTGAAAGGCTTAATGCGTCAGTAGCACAGCGGGTACAAACTGTCAATGATGCAACGAAGCATTATTAACACTGAAAGGGTTAATGATTCAGATGGATGCATAAGTTAACTTATTTATGGATAGGACTTTAGGATGTAATTGATAGGGTCGCCACCAAAAGAAAAAATTATTTTGATCCTAGTTGATGGGAGAATAGTTGATTGCGTTCATGCCAAAGGTCTCCACCTTATCATAAACAAGTTGCCCATTTTATCAAATATCAAGTGGTAAAATCAAGTCAAGGGGAGAAGTGTTGGAAATTGTTGACTTGATTCTGAATTTCAAATAAAGTCATTATACAATCCCAACTCAGTTATCAGATTTTACACTAAAACAGGTTACATTGTAATCAACCGTGTGACTTTCCAATCATACTCCTTTTCAACAAATCAAATCCATCCCATATTTACATTGAAAAATATATAATGATGCTCACTACAAAGGTCTTGTAAACCTTGATTGAAGTGATTTGACTAAATATTATTCACCTATTATATTTAAGAATTGCTATTATTGTTGCAATTGTCAGTTAATTGCATAATCTTTAGCTATTTTACCTAGATTAAGATTTAGGAGCTTACCTAATAGGTGTACTATACAGTGAAACTAAGAGTAGGATTGGCCAACCAAAACCTGTGCTGTAGCATGAAGAAAAACTCGTGCTACACATGAACAGGCGTCAAATTTCGATATCTGGCTCAAAGTTTATGCTACCTTAAAAAGATGCTTTTAAATGGCAATGAGTTAATATCTCTTACCAGGTGCAAGACAATCCCATTGATTATCTTATAGTTTTAGAACATGGTACATTACAGGGTTTGTTCCGCCACCTGCTTCTTCCACAAGTAAAATTCAAGTTAGGATCTAATTATTATGGGGAGGTCAAGGATCAGTAAAAAGCAAAAAGTAATCTTTGTCAGGGGCGCAGAAGGGTGGCATTAGCATGGATAACCTTAATACTATGATCAAAACATTACAGGTTATGTGAATACCAGAGTGTGCTCAAGAGAAAAATTCTGCAATCTGGTTTTTTATGGTGGAGAAATATCTTAATAAGTCTTAAACAAAGATAAACAACATGGACTTTGGTGTCATCCAGGGAATCAAAAATGGGGCCATACCAAGTGATAAACCTACCTGTGTTCTAAAAGAATTACTTTGTAACTTATGCAGGCAACAATAAGAGATTAGAGGGTTAAGAGTAGACCAAAGAAGGAATCCATGTTATTCTCTTTTTGGAAAGATCTTATGATCTTGATATAAACCTCATCAGAAAAAGGCCTTAAAGAATTTTATCAGGGCAGCTCAATAGGGGAATCTCCTTGATGGACATGGACGAAAGTACATAGTGTGTATCTGGGAAGCTGAAGAATGAGTTAGTTTGATATGAGTTAAGATGGAAAAGATCCAAACCTCAAATTGAAATTTTCAACAGTGAATCTATTGACCAAATCCATTTGAAATGGTACAATGACTGGTTTAGATTTTTTAAGAAATCCCTTTCAGATAAATAAAATTTGATAATCTCAACTAAGAACAAACCTCCCTAGAGAATTAAAAGAAATATATTCACAAAAGGCATATCATTTGGAGCAAAAAATTCTTAGCCCAAACTATAATAATCTTTGAATTTTAATTTATATATGTATCTGTTTTATACCTTTGGCTAGTTTATGATCGTTTCAGAATCATATATTCATTAATAAGTTAAGCTGCTAAAAAGATCACTGAAAGCTAACAATAATAATAACCTTGTAGCCCTTAATGAACAGTTCCTTGTTTTAGCACTAGTGGTGCCCAACCCAAAGGGGGGAGCTGCCACGCATCTTTATTTGTAAATGGTACAAACAAAGGGATTATTAGAAATAAAAAGTCTCCTAATATGGCACCTCAGCTAACAGCCTAGGAAGCCATATCAGAAGGGGAGGAAGCTTTGGGGAAGACAATTCCTAATCTTAGATCCTACAATTTTGATTTTCAGGATTAGATATGATGATTAAAACTCCTCCTTCTGTATCTTATATGATATCCAATGGATGGCCCCTTAAAACAATTATACTATTGATTAAAAATAGATGAATATAAATGTTATGACTAATTAAAGAATTTTAGAACCAGTTTTGTTATAAAAAGATTTCAAAAATAGGAACCTAGGCTCTTAAGAAGGCGTGGGATTCTCACTTGCCAATATGCATAACTAGTTTAACTTAAAAATATAGCTTAGTATTCATCAAACATTACTTTAAAAGTACTTATAGCTTTATGATCTTCACTTGGAAAATTTTTATTGACTTGTAGTAAATAGCTTTCAATAGCCTTGAACTATTCTAACAATTCTTTATCAGTGCAAATGTATAGTTCATTGAAAGTAGAGATGTCATGTCGCTATATCCATTTTGAAATATATATATATAACTAAACAAATCAAACAGCATTTAACGTTAGTTATTTTTGAATCTGCTGGGTTAAAGCGCTAATAACTATGTTGACTTAAGTCTATTTGATTAGTAATACTAGAGCTTTATTAAACTATGGAAACAATTAAAGTTAAAATATATCTCACTATACCAGGGCTACCATCATAACAAGTTTAGTATCACCTTTCAGGATGAAGTGACATAATGCAGACTAAACACCTATAATATCATGCTATACCTGATATTAAAATTCTAAAGTAATCATTATTTATAAACTTCAATCTGTTAATTTTTAGTTACCTATTAAACAATTTTCTGTATGTGGCAATTTTTTACCAGAAGCTGAACTAGTTGATTTTGAACTTCATTGGAGCCCTCTACTTTTAATATTCCTTTATTCCTCACACTAATTACCATCTATTAAAGTATGTATCAGAAGTGATCACAATCTCTAATAATTTGTAGATCTAAGCCACTTAGCACATCCTAAATTTAATAAGAATATACTATAACGAAGTAATATGACAATTAAAGTTAACTCAAACTTTTATGAAGATGTTATGTAATACTATAATGTGTCACATAAAGTTATCTGATAATTAAGTCAAAAAATGGACAATCAACTTCTCTTAAACAAAGTGCAAAATTAGTTTATTTGCTTTACTTTGGCATATTTGGTATGCTAGATGACATATATTACCGTTATCAGGAGGTTAATAAAATTTTCATATGAAATCACATCAAGTTTTCAGGGTATTTAGAGGGACATAAACAGATACTTGATTTTAATTGGTGACAAAAATTGAGTCAGTATAGTCAATACTTAAGGGCTTACGCAACATTATTTTGAAGTCCCTGAGTTCCCAACAACTGAATGTCTACTGGGACAACTGGACTGGGGACCTTGTGGGCATGAAGGACCCTCTGGTCCTACTGGCACTGAGATTAAGGTCCTCAAGGGCCTATCAGACCTTTTGGACCTGAAAAACTTACAAGACGAAAGGGGTTTCTGGGATTATTGAGCCTCAGGGATGTGGCTTTACTATTCTTAAGGATGATGATCATAATTTAAGAAATTGTAACTATGGTGTGTACATTACATGATCATATGTATTCTATAATTAAAAGTGTGTCTATTTAAATAAAGCACCCTATCAAATCTGCTCCTTTTTAGAAGCATTGGGTATTTAAACAATATGGAAGAATTTGAAAGTTGACAGCTGCAAACTTCTTAGTAAAAATAAACCTTTAAAAATAAGGTAGTCATATAAATACCAGTGAGAATCAAGTAATGGCTTTACAGCTGGATAATTAAATTTTAGAAAACAGTTGGATCAAAAAGATTTAAACGTTTCCCTCATCTGCTTTTAGAGAAGTTCAAAATAGAATAGAGAAGTTATAACATTGACTTTATCAACAACTACTAGTATGATACCCTGAGACTTAGTCTACAAAAAACTATTTTTTAGTACAGGTCCTGCTAACAATACCCTATCCACCCCTAGCTCATCCATCTTTCACCTTTCTATAAAGAATATATGTATTAAGACAAGGCAGTATAGTTACCTTTTATATTTACGCTTGAATGTGCTCAGGATGGAGAGAAAGACCTATAAAAGAACAAATGCATTCTTTAATGTTTAACCACAGAGGCATAGGAAAATGTGGCTTTGCAAATACATGTCATACTACTTGGGGGCAAGCTAATGCAGCCCTACTTCTAAAATTTTCAAGCGATCTAACCCTTTATTTTTTTATTTTATTCGAGGTGGGCTGACCCAGGGATGATACTGCACCAATTAAGGGAAATTGAATGAATGGGAAAGGAGGATAAGATCTGGAAAACCTCCATGCGTGGCGTATGATAGGCCAGGAACTCCATGGACCGCCTTTGCTATTTGCTATCTCAGTTCAGGGCATTGGTGCGCAAAGCCAACACAGTCATAATTGTACCCTACCCAAAGTTCCAGTACCAGAATCAAACTCTGGGAGGCAGCGGTAGAGGTCCCTACTCTACCACTGCAATCTAACCCTTTGATAATCAAAAAATATATCCTTGAGTTTTCATAAAGGAGAAAACCTTTGTACTTTTCAAGTTGATTCTACTCTGTGGCCCAATCACTGGTCATGACAAATTGTATTATACTTGACAACGATATCACAGATGTGGTCTTAGCACTAAAAATCAACATAATCAAATTACAGATAGATGAATCAAGATAAATTTTATTCTTTAATCAGAATAAAGAAATGCTGAATGAGATTCTCTTTCTGTTCCGGGTAAGTCTAAGCCCTCAATTCACCTAACTGAATGCCTTGGGTAGCTATTATAAGAATCAAATTAAGATTAAGATTATCTAAAATGTTTATAGAAAAGTGTCAGATTATCCAGATTTCTTTGTTCTAAAGAGGTGAAAAAGGTTTGTCAGCATGAAGTAGGAGGCTCTTTGTGTTGTTAATCCATCTATACCTCTTGCTAAATCCACTTTAAAATTAGGTATATAAGATAAACTAGCTGAGGAAGGAAATGGAGAAAAAGGAACATCTTTTTTGAAAATAAACAGATATTATTTCTCTTACTGTTCCTTTATGCCTATGTTCCTATCCTGCCATCTCAGTTTAAGAGTTTGGTAGCCAAGGTAAAGGTTAAGGTCTATAAGATTCCTATTGGTGTCATCATAGATAGTGGATCGCCAATAGATGTTATTTCCTTAAATCTCTAAAGCTTATAAAGTTTGATCCTGACTTTCTACATCATATGGAATATGGCATGGATGGTTTACATGTACTCTCCATAGGCGCTTTTTCCTCTCTTCCTTCAAATTAATTAATTGACTCCTGTTACAAAAGTTATCTATTATTGAATATACTTAATTGTGGTATAATTCTGAGTAATCAATTTTTCAAGATATGTTGATGAATTGTGAATGATAAGGAATGATATATACCCTTTCAAATACAACAGATACCTCTGATCTTTATTATATCAAGAGAAGATAAACATGCAATTATAACTTAATTTTTCTTTGTTAGAAACAAATTTTATAATAGAGCGTATCTAGTATCATGTAAGAGGAGACCAAAAAAGATATTTCCTAATTTATCAATGGAGAAGAGGTTATGATAGTATATTTCCCAACTTCCGCGCATATACCATAAGCATATAAGTGTTCATTATACTCACATGTATATGAACCTTCCATCAGTTATATATTAAGATAGACAGAGAGAAACATCCTTCCATCTAAAAATTTTTTTACATTCCTGGAGAGCTTGAACCAGATTATGCTGGTTTTATTTCAGTGTTTTTAGATAAGCTTATCAATAACTCTCATTTTTGATATTCATATCTAATTGCATATGCCCATTTTTTGCTATTTCTGTAAAATTATACTATACAGGACTGGTAGTTTAGAAATTTTTTTCCTGGAAATTAAACATTGTGGCAGCGTTGGAATACACAACATAGAAACATTTAACTGAAGATTAAAGGGAAACTTGAATTCATTTTTAGTTTAATAAGGAGATGTAATTTCATCCTCTCCTATGATTTCAACAAATAAAGGATTTTCCTCATCATGTTAAAGCGAAGATATAGCCTCTATATGGCCTAGCCCTATTGAAATAGATAAGTTGAATAGGATCTTGTTGCAATTGACATACGCCACTTCTAAATTCTGGGTTACAAGTCCCTTTTTGCAATTCATGGGCCTCATCATTGCTGTTAGATTTTAAGAAAGATGGAGGACTGTTGGGCTTTCCCTATTAAGGGTAAAGCCTTGATTAGGTGTTAATGATCCAGTTATAGTTAATCTAATAATTTTTAATAATTAACTATACTATTAGACCTATATTATATCAGGTCTAAGATTATTATATGAAGCAACAAGCAATTCCCATTAATTACACTGGACTTATGAACTAACAAATAAGTTAACGAATCTGAATTACTCTCCAAGTGATCCACTGATGGGTTTAAGAAATCCTGATGCAGGACTTGAATTATTCCTGATTATCCTGACCTATCTGATCTTTAATTTATATATTAGCCTTGATATTTTATTTAACCTCCATCTATTATACTTCCTTTAGTACTATAAATAGTACTAAATGCTTTCATAATAAAGTAACTTTCCTTGCAGTATGTAATCTTTAAAGTTCATTTGGCATATTCATATTTGGGTTTCAGTGTGAAATTCAACAATCATTATTTTCAGCCCGCAGGAACCTCTGAACCATCGCCATCTGGTTAAGTTCCAACAATAGGGTTTTTGGACCTCTGAACCTCTAATAAAGGTTAAGTCCTATATTATTTATATATTAAATTTTAGTTTGAAATCCAAGACTGTCCACCACCTTAAGTGAGCTTCAAAGGACCTAACTCAATTTATTATCAGCTTCAGTGTGAATTCTGACAAGGACACTAAGTTATAATGGATTTTCACAAAATAAAGGTGGTAACCAGAAAGAATAGCTACCTTTTACTTAAATTGAAATTTATTACTAAATGCTTGTAGGATCATAATATTTTTGGCTATTCATTTGGCCATTAACTGTTAGCAGATTAGATTAAGTCCTGAGGATTTGATCATATATGTTTTAATATCTAATTAAGGGCTGTTTGAACCCACTTGTATGCCTAAAGGTATTTTAATATCCAGCCATCTTTTAATGGGTGATGTATGGAGTTTGAGCGATTTAATCTCTTATGCTTTAGTTTATATTTATGATAGAACCTTATTTTCTAAGATATTTAATAAGCATCTGGTCAATTTAGGAGACTTAATAAGCTGGTTACGCTAAGATTAGCTTAAACTTAAGACATAAAATTATTAATTTTTACAGTCAAAGATAGAAATTTAAAGCACAAAGTAATCAGCATTGGATTTAGCCTATGTTTGATAAGATTACAGTGATAAAGAAGATGTCTCCTTATTAAAGCTTTAGTGATATACAAGTAGTTATTAGAATAAAGGGTTTTTATTGCCTACTTAATCCACAATTTACTAATTTTTTAGAGTCATATGTGCACTTCTTTAAAAAAAGGGTTCCTTTTGAATGTGTTCCAGAACATGAGCAAGCTTTTGATCTCTTATTTATCTGCATTAAATTCAAATTGTATATTTTTCATCATAATTTTTCTGAACTATACTTTCTATATTAAAAAACCATCAATCTAGTGATGGAGAAATAATGACATGACATAATGAGCATCAAGTAGACCTTTTTACATTTTTTGCCTCACACATAGGTAAAAAGCTGATAGAAACTATTTTGTTGTTGAGAGAAAAATCTCTCTGCGCTTATGAATATAACGCTTTTTTACTCCTACTTTTATGGGACTGGTTTTACAGTTGTAAAAAATCATTTCTACTTATAATGGTTGCAACTAATGATAGACTCGTCTGGGAGATTTGCTCATAAAGCTCCTTGATTAAAGAGCTATGACTTCATCTTTGTTATCAATATGGGGCAATTCACCAATATACTGATGGTTTATCCATAATCTCTGCTCATAATATAATAATTTAAATAATATTAAATATATAATTTGATTGGTCAACCACAGAGGTAATCCTTAACCTCCAGAATTTAAATAGAATTAAGAAAATTTATCCAGAATACTAAGCATTAAGAGGTAACGCTAGATAAGTTGGCTAAGAAAATTGATTCCCCTATTTATCTTATTTTTAAAAGCAGAAAAAATCTTTGAAGGAAATTCCTAGGTGGGACATGGAGCATTAAAAATGATCTATGATTGGATATTCATGCAGTTTCAAATGTTTGAATGATAGGGACTATTCAAAAAGTATTAGGAGCCTGATTAGGTAAAAATCTATACCGCCCCAGTCCAAGACTCCAACTTCATATAATAGCTCCCTTTAGTCCTTTTAGTGAAGTTGGTGTTAATTTGATAGATCTTAAAAGATGCATTAATTGTCATTTTTATGTTCTTTTAGCAACTGATCACCTGACTAAATGGTTGAGGAAATACTTGTTCACTTTGTGATGGCAAAAGCCACTGCGCTTTCCTTTCTAGGACTATTTTACTCAACATGGATGTCACAGTGTCCAATTTTATACTAATAATCTAAATTTTACTTCACAACTTATGGTGAGCTGAAGTCCCCATTAATACTACTTAACTTTTTACTACCTTATATAAGCCATCTGAAATGTAGCAGTATAGCGTAATTATGGCATTGGTATCTATACTTTATAAAATAACAGCTATTAATTTAATGATATGGAATAACTAATAATCAAGTGCCTATATGGGTATCATGTGGTTATCACAGAACAATTAAAATATCACCCTTTCAAGCATTTTATGGGAGCAATACGCTTACTGGGTATGGTACAATCTCTTGTGGATGTGGCCATACCAAATACTTTTGAATTAACAATGGGAGCTTTAGCTAAAAAAATATTAATTACAAGCTATTTCCATTTCGTCTATTGTATATATAATTATCAAGGAAACTAATAGAAACAATGACTAGCGTCCAGTCTATCTATTTTAAACATGTTCCCTAGTCCTTACTTATCATAAATACACAATGAATTTATAAATAAGGTAAATACTTTTGGTTAAACATTATTGGATAACAAATAGATTGTGATATAAGTATGCCATAAAGATATGCTGTTAAAGGTGCTATTATAAATTGAGTACATGAAATTTCTTTGAATTTATGTTCCTCCTCAACAAGATTCTAGAGGGCACTGTAAAAATTTAAGATGATGTTCAAATTGAACCTCCTCATCATGTGAATCATTTTAAAATCCAATGGATTAGCATCTTTTTAAAATTAGATAAAAAGTTGATAATAAGATAGCCAAAGATGTCAATCTTACTTATAATTTAAATTATTACCACCAGATTGGTGTTAGATAAAGTATACATGAAATCCTCCTAAGCTTCTAAGAAGTAATTTAATACCTACTTGTCTTTATATATAGTAACAATTTTATACTAACAAGATAGCTTAATTTTGTTTTGATCTTATAAAACATACTAATAATTTACTCTCTTCACTTAAAGTTTATTAATATATTCATTAGCCAACCAATATACCTAGGACAGTGCTGATAATTTCTCATCGATGCAAAAGTGCAGTTGCCATTGCATGTATAGAGGATACTTAGTGACTACCATTCCAAGAGAAATCTTAATCCTCTTAAACATCTCTTGATACCTTTGATTTTAATTATTTTACTCTACCCTAATAAAACTGATACTGACAATTGGTGCTATTTTAACAGGTATTTCCAAGTCTAACTGAAGAATATTTAATTCAAAAATTTGACTAATTTACTAATGACTCTCCTCAGAATTGAGAAGAGCACGAGTAAGTTCCTAGGGTGACTCCAAAATTCATGAAGTCCTATTAATGAAAGTGATTTCCAACTTAGATTGAGAATGACTTTATTATTATAAATTTAAAGCTTTAATAACTAAAATTTAATAACTAAGTGGTTAAGGCTATAAAAGTTTATTTTATGGTACACTGCATCCTGGAGGACGGACCAATTGATCCTGCTACTCAAGGGTCACTCAAAAATCTTATGAATTTGTAAAAGTGTTAAAATTTTGATATGGCCACATTACTCAGCTTACTCAATAATAAATCTGTTTGTCCATTAGGAGATTCATATTAATAGTATATGTGGGAGTTATTGACTACTATGATAACTATTATTCTGAGTATTATTATAAATAGATGTTTAGCAATATGCTGAGTTTTGATCCGCCAGATTGTTGATGTTTAGTTAGGGTTGATCCCTGACAATAAATAAATGATTAGGTTGTCGATTTTATTATTGACAACTCAATTAACTTGTAAGTGGTGATCAGGTTTAGTCACCAATTATTAAGAGGTTTATAAGTTGCTATGCGAGTGATGCTGCCTGTAATAAAGCAACTTGCGAGTTACCTTTTAGGTATTGCAACCTGCTATTTATGGGTAAGAGTACCATTACCTAAGAAAGCTGATTTCCTAATATGATGGACTTGATAAGGTTAAATTAAGGTGTTAAGACACGTTTTTTCATTTCAACCCAGAAGATGTCACATTAAGAGTTATCAGGAGAATCCACTTAAACCCAATAAAGAAGCTTATCATTTCATGTGACCCCGGAGGATTAATTAATCATCAAAAGCCGCCGTTTCTAAATGGGGTGGTAACAGAAGAGTTGGGTGCTGAAGTCCTTTATAAATTTCCTTGTTTTTTAAATAAATCAGATAAAGTTACATATAAGTAAAACTCAACTAATTTGATATTTTAGACTGTTTTGCCCTAAAACTAAAGTTGGAAGAATAAAAAAACTTTTGTCTGTCTTATTCTTTTCTTCACTGAATCTGTATGATGAGAAGGAAGAAGAACCTTTGAACTTAATCCTAAGGTTAATTCCACATAAGAGAGAGAACCTCCCAACCTAATCTAGGTCAATTTTTACAGATGAGGGAATAAAATACTTCAGATATTCCATAAGCCATTTAAGATTAATACAAGCACCAGTTTAGCGTTGGACTTAATAATCGTCTTGGCTAAAAGAAGCTCAACTAGAGTAGTAGACTTCATACTATTTCTCTTTCAATTCTATTAATAATCAACAACTCATACAACTCACATAGAAGGAACCTGTGCAGTTAATCAAGGGATCTGAAGTGAGATACTATCAGAATTAAGTAAACAGCTTCCAAAACTTCAACAAAAAGAAAGCGTCATATTAAAAGTGGGAGTCATCTGAACAGTTTCTATCTCTGAAAATTCTTGTATCCTGCATTAATCATCAAATGCAAAGTTTAAGATCTTAAAATTTATAAATTCATAGAAATTTAGTACTTAATCAGCCTCTCCATTCTTACTTTATCAAATTATATGAGACTGCTGTATCAAAATATTATTTTGCACATAAAATCTCTATAACATCAGGATATTAGAGTTTTTAAGGCCATAATTTCATTTTATTTTTTGGTTGGTGAGGCTCAATAGAAATTTATACTTTAATTTAACTTTAAATATTATTGAGGTTTTTTGAACCTTTTATTTACCTGTCAATATTAAGATTGTCATATTTTTAACCAGATGGATTCCTTCAATGATTTATTGTTATTTGGGATGAAATAGGCCATCAAGAGGAATGGCTTCTTGATTGGATTTTGTGGTTATTGGTACAATTGCTGATAGTTTCTCCCCAATTGGATTAAGCCAAATCTAGTTTTTTGCCAATAAAGGAATTAAGGTTGGTCGGAGCCAATCAATGGGCACAAATTGATATATGGATCACTATTGACTAGTAGCCAAGGATGATCCACTTATATTATTTATTAAATGGTGGTGGAAACCAATGATCCCAAGTTCAAAGGCCGTGGATGTTTCTGGCGCCTAATATAATAATCAAATAATACCTAAAGAAGGCAATTCCCCAAACAATTGACTATGACAAGTCAAAACATATCATCATTAAGAAGCTTAGTTATTCCAAGTTCCTATGTGAAACTGTTTCTAAGCATAATTACTAAATCAAATACCAATTAGATATTTATTTATATAATCTTTTATATCTCTCACTGGTTAATGAAGGCTAAGGATGAAGCCAAAGCTAATATTTGGTCATTGGGAAAGATGGGGTAAGTGGGTTGATGCCAGGAAGAGAGTAAGCATAACAGAAGAGAGAGAAGTTGGCTGGAAGGTCCAGCAATGAGCCAATAGGTCAGAAATGGGCGCAGTAGCCCTTTTGTACATATAAATACCTGACGCTTAGTTTTTAATAATCCTCTCCATTTTCCCAATATTCCTTTATTGAAAGTCTATGTTTATTCTTGTTAATTGGGGTTAGACTGAGGGATCCCCAAATGGCACAAGTGACACGCCAAGGTGTCTGCTGGCGCTGCTGGCCCCATCGCCTATGGTGAAATGGCAAGGGCCAACGGTCTTCATACAGGTTTGCCTGCTGACCAGTGGAGCCCACTGTCATGGAAAAGCTATTTCCTGACAAAGGTTGATTAGGCTTTAGCACCTAAATATTTTATTTTTTTAATTAGAAGTTATTTAAATTTGGGGTGGCAATTTCATTACCCACTGTTTGGTATTCTTATGCCCACAACGCCCTATAAAATATTTTTACCATTAACAGCCTTAAGTTTCTTTATTTTATATTTTGCAATGGATTTTTGTCGCCAGTAACAAATACCCATTTGGAATCTTTTTTTCGTATTTTACTCCTCCCTTGAAGTGGCCACCATAAAATGAATATGGTTAAATCAGGAATATCCACGCCTTAAATCTCAACCAAAATCTTGGGCCCACCCAAAATGACATGTGAGTAACATTTGGGCGGTTCCCCATTGTTAAAGAAGGGATAAGTGTAGATCTTTGCCCTCAATTATCAGGTAAGTTTTTCCTTTGCTGAATGGAATTAGGCATGACTTTCCTATTAACATAAAGGATCTAGTTTACGCTCCTATTGGAGGTTTGTTTATTTTTCTGGCATTAAGGCTCTTAGAAGGCCTGATTGTTACATTATACCAAACTTATTTTAAATTTAGTAGTTATTGGTTACCAACCAGCCTGCAAGTTGTGGATATAGCCATTGTCCCAGAAAAATTAACCTCATAGCCTTCCCCATTGGGCCAATCAGCCCTAATAATAAAAGAAAGTTGGTAAGGATGCTGGTTGAACTTCTGGTAGTTAAAACCTCTCTGAGCCTACCAGGATATCCCCATAGGAAACATGTTACTTTTTGGTACTACTGGATTCCTGAGTGGTACACTCTTAGCTTCCTTGCTGTTAAAATTTGGGTTTGATTGACCATAGGGTATTAACGCCAACTCTAATACCCCCATTGCCCTATAGACCTCGCCTTTATTCTTGTCCCATTATTTATATCCTTTAGAAGATTGAGTTTAATAAATCCACTGTCAGATATTTTGCTATAATTTTCTAACCTAAGCATTTATTAATTCAATATAAATTTAATTATGAATTTTGGCAGATCAAACCTTATCTGTAGTCAAATTAGTGTTAGTCCTTTGAACTAGTTCCGTTCCACCAATTGATAATTACCAGAATCATTAAATCTAAGCTGTATCAAGCGTCCGCCATCAACTATCAAACCTGAAGATGCCCCATGTTGGAAAGACAATTACCAAGGCTTACCCAACGATGGACAGATAAGCAACAGGTCACAGACGCATTTATTCGCTGCCTATTAATAAACCATTAATGGAAAATTCTAGAAGATTTGGGAGTTGGATGGAAGATTGGCTTATTAAAGGCTAAGGTATACATTGGGTCTGCCTTGTATTGGAAGGGGAGGTATGAGGTGAAGCACAAATTAGCAATTACCATCAACAGCAGACTTTTTGTTTATACTTATGGCAACGGAACTCCATGCTGGAAGTACCTGGATGATACTATGAAGGATTTGGAGAATAATAACTTAATAAAGCTTATTTCTCAAGCTTTACATTTTTTGCGGTATACTGTCTTCATACAGTTTTATCCTTTTGAGTGAAAATATACCTGTGCTTATTTTGACAAGTTGCAGTTCTGATTACAACTCTTTTAAAAAGTAACTCATCAAATTACTGTTGCTAGTTTCACCCCTGTTGTAAATGGTTTGTCCAACCATCTGTTTATAATTATAATTAGTCTTATATTTAGCTATTTTTTAGATCCTTGATTTGATATAGTATTATTAATTGAAAGGGTAAGTGGCCCAGGTTATTATATGAAGATGGTACTTTACAATTGTACTATTGATCAGATCCTTAAATTCCTGATGACACAGTTCTCATTCCCTTATATTATATATCACCAACTCTTTATTTCAATCAGTTAATTGCCTCACATTTCAGATCAGCATCAATATGCTTTTTGTTTTGCGTCAGCGTAAAATATCAGCAATAGGGTCTATTAATTTTATTATGGCCTGCTGCCAGTAATTCAAGTACTTTTGGCGGAATTCAGTTACTTCAATGTATTAACCTTAAGTGAAAATAACCTCTTATATCATATTTAATAGCTCTTCAGGCATAATTGGAAGATTTCACCAGTATTAAACTAATCTTAATGGCTTCTTAGTAACCACAAAACTCATCAATGAGAACTCAGGTAGAGAGAGCATATCTTAGTGAGATAGTTTTTGTAAGAAGGTCTTTTTGCCTTAAAAGATAGGTTAGATCCACTAGCAAGTAGAAAACTGAGCCTAGGAACCACCATCAGTACCATATACTTAGGGGATGCCTCTATTTGATTAATAAGGAACCCCATTCCTAGACATTAAGGGTGTTGTTATCATCGCTTTTACCCAAAGACCTTTTTAAATTGTGTTTGGCGTTGTTGTTTGCACAAACCTGATTCATTAGAAATCAACGCCCAAGTGATAGTTTCAACAACCACTTTGGTGAATTTGTGGGGCTCTTCCTTAATAAAGGTGATGTAACAAAATGATTGTTTGCACATATAATCCTTATTTTGTTGTGACATATAGAGCTTTTAAGCTTTGATAATTACATTCAAAGAATTTTATGGCAATTTTTGGATAAATCCAATTTAAATTTAACTAAAAATTTTTTAATTAATTGTGCCCCTGACACAAAAATCTATACTGGGATCAACTTGGCTTTTAAGCCTGGATATTTAAATATTTTTACTTGCCAGTTTGTTTAAATATGAGGTGGCAATTTCAATATATTTTTTTCATATTCTTACGCCTACATCACCCTACAAAAACTTACATTTTGAAGCCTTCAAATCTATTTATTTTAAAATATGCACAATTTTAAGATAGCGGCTGACAACTCCCTGGAATCTTTTTTATTTACTTTTACTTCCTACCATGAATTTCCCATCATAGAATAAAGTCAGTTAGGGTGGAAATGGCTACCCTACTGAACTTTAACCAATATGTTAGTACCATATGATTCGCCACATAGGTGAATGTTTGAGGGTTTCCCCCATTGACATGTTTGGATGGTTTTAGGGAGCTCTCCACCTTGAGCTAGTGAATCATTTTGCCATTTTTAATGGAAATAAGCCTGTCATTACCTATTATGATAAAGACTCAAGGCTTCTCATTTTGGCAGGTTTGCTTGTTGTTCTAGTGGTCAGGCTCTTAGTATGCCTTATCATTACAACTTTCTCCAATTTTTTCAAGATAAATGAGAAATAATTCTCTGAGATAGGAGAGTAATTATGAAATGAAAGGCCAAATTGCAAGAATCAAAAATTGTTTTTATGGATAAATGCAGTATGAGGTCTCCCACACCTCTTAAATGCTTTATCCTCCATCTGCAAAGATTAAAGCAAGCATTAAAAGAGTTTTAATTAATTGAGCAATAAAGGATTTACATGCCAAAATCTTAAATCTTATTTATTACTCAATTAATGTAAAAATGACAAATATACCCTAGTACAGGAGGAATATAATAAAGAAGGATTCCTGGATCTGATGACCATATTGGACTTACAGTATCTAAAGGTTTCCCTGACCTCCTGGACCCTTAGAATACCAATACTGACGTTTTATTTAATTGACTATCAAGCCTTTCTCTGGGGGTGAGACAGAATCTCAAACTAGCATACTGTATCAGGAACTTTAAATTACAGATGAATTCTGGGGCTAGCAGATGTTGGTTTAGTGCATATAGAGACTATTTAGACCCAAATTTTACTTTGGAAGTGCTTTAAGCATGGTCTACTAGTACTATTTAATTATGCGCCAAGGTAAAACTCTCTGAATATTAATGTATTATTCATTAGATAACATTATAAATTAACTAAAACTATGAATGAAAGCTCTTGAATGCTACCAGGAATAATTTGACTATAAAATTGATGAGCAAATTGAAGAGATCCTAAATTACAAAAACGTAGCTGCAAAGGCATCCATCAGCTATATTAACAAATGAATTAAAGGCCATCAAGAGGATCTCAACTTCTTTTATCAAAAATATTATACTGAGCATCTATTGAAATACCTGAGACAAAATCTAGCTGAAGTGTAATGACCTCTTATTTGGATGACCTTGCGCTTTCCACTACCAGTGGTAGTTTTAGGCCTCCTTAAAGGAGGAGTATGCATCAGGTAAAAGAATTTATCTAAATTTATATATGTTTATGATGAAGCTTTTTA
The DNA here is from genome assembly GCA_022478985.1 of Massospora cicadina. Classification (NCBI taxonomy): domain Eukaryota; kingdom Fungi; phylum Entomophthoromycota; class Entomophthoromycetes; order Entomophthorales; family Entomophthoraceae; genus Massospora; species Massospora cicadina. Next base: position 2,607 of record JAKSZP010018997.1, on the reverse strand, counting down.
ACAGCCACTGATATATAGAAGGTATAAAATTCACTTTTCTCAACAGCATTTACTGGTAGGTAATGATGCCTTGTTTCCAAGGATATTACTTGAGAACAACTAAAGACAGATTTCTAAAGGTTTTTGTAAAAATATGACTTTATCTGTTTGGAAAAAAAGCGATTATATTTTTAAGTTAGGAAAGGGTATATTATAAAGATTATACTAACTATTAGTAAGGCCAAGGCCTTGGCATCCTGCAATCTGGGATAGCCTGGGCAATGTGATAGCTTTCATGAGGTTCGCCTTCTTTAGCAACCTCCAACTCTATTTGTATCTTAAGGCGGTAAATCATATTTCAGTTCACTCCTTAGTATCAATGAGGCCTTTTGAATCTTCCTGTTCCTTCAGAGCACCCAGAATAATCAGTAAAACTTTTCCTCATATTCATGTAATTGGTAAAGACAGTGATGCTAATTAAAAGAAACTATGTACCTACTTTAGGTTCTGTAATCATCAAGAGAACCGATTTTTCAATAATACTTTTATGATCCAAAATAATAATCCAATATAGGGCAAAAGGCTCCCTACGCTTGGAACACTCACATTCCTCAACATCAAACTATGAGTTTTTTATATCCTGAATGTTTTGTATTATAAGCTCCTGATGATATTAATATTTATGAAAATTAGTCTGATAGAGTCTTTTGTTCATTTAATAATGCTTGTTTTGGAAGGGCTCCCAACAATTATATTACAATCTATTTACCAAGTGCCATCTTTTTTGATCCCTCTTGTCTCTCACATTTCACTAGAGTATAAATTTGGTAGACAAAGTGAATTTCCTAATATATTTGACACTGGTTTACCAAACAATGTTAATTCTTCCCACCTGATAAAACTATTAGTAATGACCCTTAAATTGAACCATACTATGGAGTATGAGACAGATGGACCCTCCTATACTAAATATCTAATATATATTCCTTCTTAATCCCTATTTAATTCCAGTGATGTCCAGTCATGCTATTGATCCAATACTGACTGCTATGACCTCCTCATAAACATTCAAATTTTGGATAATTTTAATCTGAAGATAAGTCATATGGATCAACAATTCCCATAAAGAGTTTATGTATCACCCTCATGATTAATAGCTGCCAAAAAAAGAAGAGACCCATAACTTTTTTGTTGTGATATATAAGACTTTGGCTGACTCAAATATTGAGTTATAACCAAAATACTACAAGTTACGCCCTTTCAGTTGATGTCAGAATCCAGCAAGAGTTATGCTCGCTGGTGCTATGCGCCGCTGGATCCCACAATGGAATATTTAAAATAAATAATAAACTACTAAGAAAACTAAGTTTTTTAAATTTTGTTTTTATTTGTGCGGGGCAAACCAGAAAAAGCTCTCCTCTTCGATACTAGTATTTCATATTTTAACTAGTTTGAATATCAGGGCCATGGGAATTTGAGGCTATAGTGTCAAAAAGCTTAGTCATCCAAATTAGGAAAAAATAGGCTTCAGCCTATCAGGACGAGGGAAAATATCTGGAGTATAACAAACCTGTGTGGTAATGATTTGATAAATTGCACCCAATCACCAGCAGGTAAAATCTTCTCACCTCATTTCGGCCAATCTTGCCCCAAAACATTATTATTTTGGAGCTGAGAAGGCAGATGTCTGACATCACCCCCCCTCAAGAATGTTGGGGGGAGAATAAGGCCGAAGAAAACGCCATGTACTCGATTAATAGTAACTCCCATGGCTAACAATTTGATGGAGTATTCATTGCCTCTTTTGTAGGTGATGGAGAAAGGTCCCTCCCAAATTAAGCCAAGCTTACCACTTCTTGGAGTGATGCGGTTATGGAAGTATAACACCTTATCAGCCACTTGATATGTAGGAAGGGGGGCGCGGAGCTCGTTGGCAGCCTGCCCTTCTTTAGTCACCATTTTTGTAAGTTGGTCATAGCTTCATCTTGGAGTTGAATAATTCGCTGAGCCAATTTTCTCATGACCTCAGGTTGGTCAACTATGGAAGAAAATACCTCTTTAGCTAAAAGGGCAGGTATTCCTGGTTCCCGCCCATACAAGATGTGGAATGGGGACATTTTCAGGATTCGGTGATAACTAATCTGGTAGGCCATAAGGGCACTGGGTAAGAATTGATCCCAGTGAAGTGGATTGGAAGAGGCCATTTTGTGGAGGATAGAACTAAGGTTCCATTGGCTCTTTCCACTGCCCCATTGGTAGATGGATTGTACGAAGCTGAAAAGAGTTGTTGGGCTCCCATAGAGGTAGCCAGGAGTTTGACTACTCTGGAGGTAAAATTCTTACTATTATTGCAGAGTAGTACTTGGGGCAGCCATGCCAAGCGAAAATGTGTTGGTGTAGGAAAGTGGCGGTTGCCTTGGCTGTTTGGGCAGGAAGCGCCACAGCTTCAACCCACTTAGTAAAGTGGTCGATGGCTACTAGGATAAAGCGGTTGCCACTAGTAGACTGTGGAAGGGGACCTACGAAATCCAAAATAATAGTGTGGAAAGGTTGTTGCGGGGTAGTTGGTTGATATTGGTATTTAGTCCTGAAACTGGACTGTTTCTTGCATGTAAGGCAGGCTTCCAA